>LR749988.1:226839-271839 GCA_902729485.2 Mus minutoides | reverse complement strand
ACTACTTGTTTTTGCAGTGAGGGAATCTGTGGTGGTTTGACTAGGTTTGCTTGGTCCACAGGGAGGGGAACTACTAGGAGGTGTGGCCTTGTTGGAGTGGGTGGGCTTTGAGGTCTCCCAGGCTTAAGCTCTGCCTAGTGTACAATTCCAGATTCCTCCTGGCTGCCTGCCAAACAGTCTCTTCTGGCTCCCTGAGGATCTAGATGTAGAACTCTCTGGGTTTCTCTAGCACCATGTCTGCCTGCATGCTGCTATGCTTCCCGCCATGATAACAGACTGAACCTCTGAAACTGTAAGGCAGCCCCAGTGAAATGTTTTTCTTTCTAAGAGTTGCCTTGGTCATGGTATCTCTTCACAGCAATGGAAACCCTAACACAAGATCAAATCTAGGCCTTAGGAAATTGAAGCAAGCTCCCTAAAAAGTTCCAACCCACGAACTATATTTTACACATATAATTTTTTTATAACATTCTTCTTTTAGACTAATTCTCTGACTCAGAAACTATTATTCTTCAGTCCTAATTTCTAAATAAAAGTTTTCTTTTTTTAACCAGTATTTATTTTTAACTCTTGTGCCCAGGCGTAGGTGTAGAGTCCAGCTGCCCTGAGGCTGGCAGAACTATTGTTTCTCTTGAGCTGGACACTGGGCAGTCTTAGCCCTAGAGGCTTTGTCATAGACGGTCTGTGGCAAAACTAATCAGGCCTAGCCTTAACTAAAATACCTACATCTTCTTGTTTTATTTCTGTGTATGTGTATGTGTACTATGCCTCATGTCCGTGCACTAAGTGCAGGGTCTGGTGCCTGCAGAAGCCAGAAGAGCGTACCAGATCCCCTGAAGGTGGACCCATCCCCCCCACCACCCCAGTTTTAATTCCTTTCATTGGTTTCGTTTTTTGTTGTTGTTACTGTTGTTGCTTTTCAAGACAAGGTTTCTCTGTGTAGCCCTGGTTGTTTTGGAATTCCCTGTAAACTAGGATGGCCTTGAAATCACATAAAATAACTTTTTTCAGATACTGAAACCAAGACCATCAAACTACATCCCCAAACCCTAAAAGAGAATCACATCTGAAGAAGAAAAGGAAGGAACCCGTTTTCAGGATACCCCCCTGCTGCTGCATGGAGCTGCAACTGTACTTCTCGACAAAATAAGAAAGGGAGGGGAAAAGGAAAAGCAAAGAGAATGAGAGAAAGGAAGCAGAAAAGAGAAGTCAAAGGAAAGAAGAGGAAAGGGAGAAGTAGAAGGAGGAGGGAAGGGAGGAGGATGGGGAAGAGGGATATGAAAGGGAGCAGAAGAGTTGGGGAGAGGAAGGACAGGGCAGAAAGGTGAACAGAAAGGGAAGAGGGAAGGAAATAAATCCAGATGAATATTAGTAAATTAAATTTTAATAAGAGTCTATGAGAAAAAAAAAGTTTGTTCTGGCAACTAACAGAATAATCTGTTAATTCATGAAGTATACTATTACCATAACAACTAATATCTCAATATTTTAGAGTACTCTTCTGCACACAACTATAAAAAAAATAGCTAAAAGGTATTCCTGCCAGGCATGGTAAGATGACGCACACCTACAATCTCAGGTCTGAGATACAGAGACAGAAGAGCGTGGTACTCCAAATCCTGTCACAAGCCAGGGCCAGGGAGGTCAATGGTCACAGCTGGGCTAACTGCTGTTATGTTGGATGGTCAAACTGTCAACCTGCCTTCTAAATACTTATGTTTATACCTACAGACTTACATTGCTCTCAACTTTGGTCTGAAAAGCTTCTTTCTGCAGTGGACAGCAGTTACTACAGAGACTCCTATCTACCAAGTTACAAGTAGAAGTGGCCATGAGTGCTCACTCAGCGAGGATGAGTCACCTCCATTACGGCTTAGAGGACTTTGCAGAAGAACAGGCACAAAGAGTGAGAGTTGGTGGATGAGGGCAGAGCTGGGAAATGCTGACTTCAGGGCGTGGCACTGTTGCCGCGCACACAGCAGCGCGCAGCCCCTAGGACTTCCTGCACTGGACCTGCACAGATCGAGCCAGGCAAAATTCTAGCACAAATGGGGAAGAGGCTATTAGCAGTTGATAATGCTAAGGGGGAGGTCTCCTTTGCAGCTTTAGCTACTGGAAGGTTACCTATACCCCAGAGGACAGCCTCACAGCCGTGCACAATGAACAGCACTGGTCAGACACAGGAGGCTGAGTTTTAATAACAAGCCAATAAAAGGAAAACATGAAGTTGGAAGGGTGATGGGTCAGAAGCACCAAGGAGGCATTTGGAGGTAAGTAATGGTGGATGGATATAATCAAAATATACTGCACAAATGTATGGAATTTTCAGAAAATAAACTTAAAACATTGTTTTAAAATAAGGTTGTTAAATATCAGGAAAAAAAAAATGAGACCAGTCTGGACCATAAAAAATGAAACCTTGAACCCAAAAAGACAAGAGATAGATAGACAGACAAACAACTCACTGGTGACACCTGCCTAGTTCACAAGAGTGGGGTGGGGACTTCAGGCGTAAGTAAGCAGAAGAATGTAACCTGTGCAATTCCTAATTCATGTGTTGACTACTCCTAACTATGGTGCTGATAAACCTCAAATGATCTCTGGTCATACAAATAATTACAACTACAAAAGAAAACTAGAATCCCTAATCTCAAAATTTCCCAAATTCCATTCCCTCAAGCTAACGCTGAGTCCTGACACAGTAAGTGGGCTTTCCTCCTCCCTTTCCAAATAGGAACCTAGCTGGATAGCGCCAAATGAAATCCGCTACCACTCACCACTAGAGCTTTCACAGAAACTTTGTGAGGCACGGGCAGGGGCCTTCTCAAGCTGCTGGCATGTGCCCTCTGATCCCAGCTGCTTGTCATCAGCCACTTCTGCATCTACAGTCACTGGGCTCTCTTTCTCTTGAACTTGGGGCTGCTGTGTCTCCTGGTCAGGTCTGACAGGTTGATCTCTCACTGAAGGCAAAGGAGGCTGTGGAGAGTCTTCTGTCACAGAGCCCTTTTCTGTGGTCTCTGCTTTTGAATCTCCTTCACACTCTACACTCTTTTCCTCTGGAGTGTCTAATCTATTCTCAGCACATGGTTCTTCCTCTGGAGCCACACCCTCCCAGGACTGGGAGTCAGAGCATTTCTCCACTCCCTCCAAAGGTTCACAGGAAACATCAACTCGAGGAGAGGGCTCCTTCACATCAACGATAACAACACTGGAGTCCTCAGAAGTAGCTTCTTCCCAGGTATCTGGATCCTTATGCTCTAATTCCTGGTCAAGTACTGGCAGTTTCTGGGGGGAGTCAATACTAACCACACTGGTTTCAACTTCCATAGCTTCTGGGCATTCCTCTTTGGGGGCTTCCTTCTGCAGACACAATGCCTCAGACTGGGTTTCAGTCAGAGAAAGGTGCAGTGGGATACTTTCCATTGGTTCTTCTTTGGGCTCCTCTCTGTTACTTCCACAGGGAGTCTCAGGGACTTCTTCTACTTCAGATCCGGAAAACCCTTCCTCTGGATGGTGTTCTTTAATTTCCATAGCTTCCTCCTGATCTAAGACACTGGAAAGTGCCTCCGAGCGGGTAGCTGGAGAAGGAACTGCCTGACTCCCAGAATCACAAGTGAGGTCGATGCAAACATCTTCAGCAACCGTGTCTTCTCTGCCTTTACAGTCAGCAGCTAAAACACCAACATCACCTCTGTCCTCCATTTCATCCTCTTTTGCTTTATCTACATTCTGACTCATTTCTACCTGGTCATCCTGCAATGGAGTCACCAAGACATTCTCACTGTCAGCAGGAAGTTTAGAATTGGTAACTGGAGACGAGGGTTCAGTATCATCAATCTGTGTGTTCTCTCCATCTTCCTCAGTCCTGGGAGAACCCAAGCTCTCCATCTTTGAGGACTGACTATACTCACTTGTAGAAAGCATCAGTTTGCAAGAATCCTCTGTCATGGAGAGGCCAAGGTCATCAGTGAAATTCTTTGGTTCATTCTCTGAAGTCTTGGAACACTCAACAGTGAGAGACGAGCTATGCAAACCTCCACCTTTTTTCACATCATCTGACGGTTCTTCCAAACTTGGTGATGGAATGAAAATGTCCTAAGAAAGAAGGAAAAGAATCAAGCTATCAGCTGTCCATATCAAGTTTCTTTTATAGCTAGTCCTTGAATTCATCTATATTTCTAAGCCAATTAATCAAAAATTATAGAACTCTAGCTAGAATTGTAATTCCAGAACTCCAAACATACAAACATGCCTTCAACTACACAAGTCACTCTGTTCAGTGTTTTTCTTATAAAATCTCTACTAAAGAATAAGCATAGCTTGGCAGTGATGGCGCACGCCTTTAATTTTAGCACTTGGGAGTCAGAGGCAGGCAGATTTCTGAGTTCAAGGCCAGCCTGGTCTACAGAATGAGTTCCAGGACAGCCAAGGTTATACAGAGAAACCCTGTCTTGAAAAACCAAAAAATAAATAAATAAATAAATAAATAAATAAATAAAGATTAAAAAAAAAAAAAGCATAATCCAAAACAAAACCCTAAAAGTACTAACTTATCAAGTACAGGAAGATCCAAATTTAACTTCATCATCACACTATTAAAATTCTGTCTGTACTATATAATAGACCCGACATACGCTTACAGAGCCATCTCTAATTTCACAAAAGATGACTGTGAACTCATCTTGCTTCACTGCACCACTGTGAGCACTCATAAAGCAGATGTTAAAATGCAAAGATACAGGGCTGAAGAGACGACTAGAAAGTGGTTTAGAGCACTGGCTGCTCTTCCAGAGGACCTAGGCTCATTTTCCAGCACCCATATGGCAGCTCACAACTGTCTCTAACTCCAACTTCAGGAGATCCAACAATTTCACATGATGTACCTGCAGCCAAAATGCCAGACATACATGTGTACAATGCCAATGCACATAAAGTAAAAATAAATAAATTTTTAAAAATGTAAAGATAGATCCGGGCGTGGTGGCGCACGCCTTTAATCCCAGCACTCGGGAGGCAGAGGCAGGCGGATTTCTGAGTTTGAGGCCAGCCTGGTCTACAAAGTGAATTCCAGAACAGCCAGGGCTACACAGAGAAACCCTGTCTCGAAAAACTAAAAAAAAAAAAAAAAAAAGAAGTAAAGATAGAATATCATTAGTCAGCAGAGAAATGTAGTTAAAACCATAATAAGCCAGGCAGTAGTAGCATACACCTTTAGTCCCAGCACTCAGGAGGCAAAGGCAGGCAGGCAGGCTCTCTGAGAGTTTGAGGACAGCCTGAATCTACAGAGGGAGTTCCAGGAAGGCCAGGGTTTCACAAAGAAAAACCCTGTCAAAAAGGAAGGAAGGAAGGAAGGAAGGAAGGGAGGGAGGGAGGGAGGGAGGGAGGGAGGGAAAGAAAGAAAGAAAGAAAGAAAGAAAGAAAGAAAGAAAGAAAGAAAGAAAGAAAGAAAAGAAACGAGAAGAGAGATACTGGCAGACAGACAGAGCAAGCCATAAAATGATTAAGGTTCTAAACACTCACAAAACCAAACACCAACAACTTCATGGAACAACTATAACCCTCATGCACTGCCAGGAAAAAGCAAAACATATAGCCACAGCAGGCATCAAGCACCTCCTATGATTAAACACTCATCTCCAGAATTCTCCGTTTGGGCTACTGATGTTCTACCTGCTCAGTTGGTGGAGTGCTTGCCTAACATACATAAAGCTGGCCTGAGGCAGAGATAGAGGAATCTCTTTGAGTTCTGAGGTCTACATAGAAAATTCCAGGCCATCTAGGAATACACAGCAACAACAAAAAACCTACACAAAGCCCTGGGTACCTCGGAACGAGCATTCGAGTAATCCCAGAGCTTGGAGGGTAGATGGAGGCAGATTGATGTAAATCCCAGGCCAGCTTGATCTACAGTGAGTTCTAAACCATCTAGGGCCACACACCCACGCACACTATGCTGAGGCACCTTTAATCTCAGCATTTGGAAGGAAAGACAAACGGATCTCTATGAGTTCAGGACCAGCCTAGTCTACATAGTGAGATCCAGGACAGCCAAGGATACACAGTAAGAATTTGTCTCAAGCCGGGCGGTTGTGGTGCACGCCTTTAATCCCAGCACTTGGGAGGCAGAGGCAGGCGGATTTCTGAGTTCGAAGCCAGCCTGGTCTACAGAGTGAGTTCCAGGACACCCAGGGCTATACAGAGAGACTCTGTCTCAAAACAACAACAACGACAAAAACCCAAAGAACTTGTCTCAAATAAATGAAGTAGTAGAAGTAATAATAATAATAAAAATAAACGTGCGTGTGCGTGTGTGTGTGTGTACAGAGAGTCTTGCAAACACAAATACTTTTGGAAGTCAGAGGGTAACTTTTGAGAGTCAATCCTTTCTTCATTGTTGGCCTGGTGATCAAACCCAAGTTATCAGGCTTTTGAGGCAAATACCACCGTCAACAAGCCATCCTGCTGCCACAATTGCTCGCTCTTCCTTTCTTTCTTTCTTTCTTTCTTTCTTTCTTTCTTTCTTTCTTTCTTTAGAGGGATGGGAATAGGGTGAGTGTTAAAATAGGATCTCATGTAGCCCAGGATGACTTTGAACACCTGCCTCTACCGTCCAGTGCTAAACTTACAGACATGTGCTGCCATGCTTCACTTTAAATTGACATGTTTTATTGTTTATTTTTAATTTGTTATTACCGCATGTGTGTACAGACATAGTACATGCATATGACCATCTATCTGTACCATAGCACATGTGGTGATCAGAATGATCCTCATGAGTCAGCTCTCTCTTTCCATCTTTAAAAATAACATGTAGGCGGAGCTGGAAAGATGGCTCAGCGGTTAAGAGCACTGACTGCTCTTCCAGAGAGAGTTCAATTCCCAGCAACCACACGGTGGCTCACAACCATCTGTAAAGGGATCCAATGCCTTCTGGTCGAAGGCAGCTACAGTATACTCATTTAAAAAAAAAAAAATTTAGGGGGTTATAGAGATGGCTCAGAAGTTAAGAGCACCTCTCTGCTCTTCCAGAGGTCCTGAGTTCACAAACCAGCAACCACATGGTGGCTCAGAACCATTTATAATGTGATCTGGTGCCCTCTTTCTTCTGGTCTGAAGACAGCTACAGTGTACTCATATAAATAAAATAAATAAAAATTCAAAAAAAAATTTAGGAATTTGACACATAATGAAAAATTTAGGGAACTCACAAACTAGAATCAACATCTACTTTATTTCTGAAACCCTGCTAAGCAATGGTAAAACACATTTTCTAGCATATATAATTCTCAAAAAAAGAAATATACACACACACATATATATGAATGTGTATATATATGTGTGTATATACCTATACACACATATATATTCATATACATGCATGCATGCACACACACACATATATATACA
This sequence comes from Mus minutoides, assembly GCA_902729485.2. NCBI lineage: Eukaryota > Metazoa > Chordata > Mammalia > Rodentia > Muridae > Mus > Mus minutoides. The sequence continues at coordinate 264,432 of LR749988.1, read as the reverse complement.
CATGCAATGCACATATACATACATGTGTGTGTGTGTGTGTGTGTGTGTGTGTGTATGTGTGGCAATCCACTTGACAGACAAGTGAAAGGTAATTGTTAGGCCAAACAAAAGAAAGCCAAGAAGTTACCAGGGTGATAACACCACACTACTAGCACGCTCCCCCAAAAGGACTTAGAACTTGGCAGCAAGATCAGATAATTTTAAAAGTGATGGTGAGGTTGCTGCTAAAAACAGGAGGAGGACTGCCTGGAAGTCTATTTAAGAAGCAGTTCAACTCCCATATCCTCTTTCCCTGCCCTTCCTCTGCCCAGGAGAAAATAAAACACAAAGCCCTGGATAGGAGGACAGGAGGACAGGAGATGAGAGCACCATCCTGAAGATAGAGGGATTCAAGAAAACCTAAATACTGAGGGAAACCCACCCCTGTGTCTCATGACTTTCATTTCAAACCTCCTTCCTTTAAAGGACTTCTGTACAATAGCAACCAGCCCTGTACCCAGCAGGCAGGAGATTAGACTTTCCTAGGGATCAGACCAACCCAAGATAATCAGGATTCTGACACCAGGGCACTCCTGACAAAATGCCCCAGGAGATCATATTCAGTAAATCTCAGAACAAATTCTAACCATCACCTCAGAACTACTAAATCAGAGTTCTAATATTTCACTATTAATTATCAGCAAGTAAGAAAAAGCTCTCGTTTAAAAGACAATAAGCTACAGACTAGAGAGATGGTTCAGTGGTTAAGAGCACTGTATGCTCTTCCAGAGTTCCTGGGTTCAATTCCCAGCACCCACATAGTAGCGTACAACTATCTGTAACTCCAATATTGGGGAGCTGAACACCCTCATACAAATAGATATACATTAAAAATAACAACACATAAAATAAAAATTTATAAAAGAAAAAAAAAAGACAAGAGCCATTAAGATGGCTCAGTAGATGTAGTGGTATGAATAAAAATGGCCCCCATAGACTTTAACTGCTTAGGTACCAGGGACAGGCATTATTTGAAAGGATTAGAAGGATTAGGAGGTATGGCTTTATGTCACTGGGGGGTGGGATTTGAGGTTTTAAAAAGCTCACATCAACCCCAATGTCTTTCTCTCTGACTGCAGATCAGAATGTAACTCTCAGCTACTGTTCCAGTATGCTGACATGCTTCCCACCATGGTGATAATTAACTAAACTGCTGAAACTGTAAGCAAGCCCCCAATTAAATGCTTTCTCTTATAATATCTGCCATGGTCATGGTGTCTTCACAGCAGTAGAACAATGACTAAGACAAAAGGTAAAAGGCACTAGCTTGTCAAGTCTGGTAACCATTTGGTTCCCAGACCCAAAAGTAGAAGAGAGAAGCAAAACATTCAAATTGTCCTCTGCCCTCCACGATGTATCAGACCACACATGTATGTGTACACACATATCACTAAACAAATTAAATGTAAGACATCAAACAAGGAGACGTAATTTACTTGCAAGAGTTCATGCCTAGCATGCATGAAGCCCTGGATTCGAACCCTAGCATTAATAAAACCACTCAACAAGCTGGTGTAATGGCACACACCTTTAATCTCCACACTTGGGAGACAGAGGCCAGCCTGGTCTACACAGTAAGTCCTAGGGCAGCCAGAGCTATACAGTGAAACCTTGTCTCAAAAAAACATTCAGCAACCCATATACAGTTAGCAAACCCAGACATTATTGTGGATGCCAACAAGTGCTTGCTGACAAGAGCCTGATATAGCTGTCTCCTGAGTGGCTCTGCCAGAGCCTGACAAATACAGATGTGGAGGCTCATAGCCATCCATTGAACTGAGCACAGGATCCCCAATGGAGGAGCTAGAGAAAGGACCCAAAGAGCTGAAGGGGTTTGCAGCCCCATAAGAGGAACAACAATAGGAACCAACCAGTACCCCTAGAGCTCCCATGGACTAAACCACCAACCAAAGAGTACATAAAGAGAGACTCAAGGCTTCAGATGCATATGTAGCAGAGTATGGTCTAGTCAGTCATCAATGAGAAGGCTCTATGTCCCAGTATAAGGGAATGCCAGGACAGGGAAGCAGGAGTGGGTGGGTTAGTGAGCAGGGGGAGGGTGAATGGAATATGGGGGTTTTCAGAAGAGAAATGAGGAAAGGGGATAAAATTTGAAATGTAAATAAAGAAAATATTTAATTTAAAAAAAAAAAAAAGGCTGAGCTGGAGACTTCTGAAGGTCCTGAGTTCAAATCCCAGCATCCACATGGTGGCTCACAACCATCCGTAATGAGATCTGAAACCCTCTGCTAGTGTTTCTGAAGACAGCTACAGTGTACTCACATAAAATAAATCTTTAAAAAAAAGAAAAGAAAAGAAAAGAAAAGAAGAACAAAAACATTCAGCAAAACTGTGTGATGAAGAACACATTCCGCCGGGCGTGGTGGCAGCACTCAGGAGGCAGAGGCAGGCGGATTTCTGAGTTTGAGGCCAGCCTGGTCTACAAAGTGAGTTCTAGGATAGCCAGGGCTACACAGAGAAACCCTGTCTTGAAAAACCAAAAAAAAAAAAAAAAAAAAAAGAAAAATAAACTTTTTCTAATTCTGTCATCCTCAGTTACTATGTGACCCTACCAAAAAAGAAAGGAAAAAGCAATGTGGTTAAAGCAGTATATCCACTTCATTGACCCACCCAGTCGGTTTGGCTCCCAACACTAGTATGGTGACACATGGCTGTAATCCTAACAGCTAGCAAACCAAGGCTGGAAGATGACAGGTAGAAGGTTAGCATGGGTTACAAAGCAAGACTCAGTCTCAAAATCAACAAAAAAGAACAGATGCTCAGTGGCTGAGCATTTGCTCATCATGTTTGAGGCTCTGGATACAAGTCCCTGGCACCACTTAAATAAAGATACTATGAAAGCCTACTGAGAATAGTGACTCGTGGGGAAGAGAAAACTTGCCAAAAATTATTATTAAAGAGAAACATAGACTTAAGACAAAAATATTCAGAGAGAAAACAAGACTTCAAGAATTAAAAACAAAGGCACTGAAATTAGTAATTCAGAGAAGTAAAATAGATGGTAAAGCTCGGCAATTGCACCTACACTTTACATAAGAGAACTAAAACACATCCTTACACAAGCCTGGGCACCAACCTTGGCAGCATGATTCACAGAGACAAAAAAGGAGAAATAACTGCCATGTTCAACTGACAAGCTAAAGCATAAATGTCATATATACACAAACAGTATTGAAGAGACCCCCGTGTGGGGAGACCCTTACCCAGTCTCCGGAGAGCACGTCCCCCAGGAAGACACCAGAGCCGAACTTGATGCAAACAGCAGGAGGTTTATCCTAAGCTAGCAAGCTAGGGTGAGACTCATATTCCACACAGGGATAGGAGTCTGACCCCGATTCTAATTTTCTTAGCATTTTTAAGGGCTAAAACCACAAGTTTGGGGAGGGGGTAGAAAATATTTTGAAGGTCACGGTGAACTGTTGGGCGGCTGTCCAGGACATCTGTGACCAAACTGTTTTTGAAAAGGGGAGATAAATCAGACTGTTTTCAGAAAAGGGAAGACAAACATGTTTTCCTCAGAAATAGACGGGGCAGGGTGGTATCGGGTAATAGTTCAGGTTCCCATAAGAAAATTGTCTTTAAGTGCATTATAGGAATAACTCTATCTTGGAGTTATAACTCTTCAGTATCAGTTACAATAAAAGCATCTGAAATTGTGCTCCATGTAGTAACACAGATGAACCCTGAAATCATACTGTCATAGTCTGCTCAGCTGTCAACTTGACACAATCCAGAGNGGTATCGGGTAATAGTTCAGGTTCCCATAAGAAAATTGTCTTTAAGTGCATTATAGGAATAACTCTATCTTGGAGTTATAACTCTTCAGTATCAGTTACAATAAAAGCATCTGAAATTGTGCTCCATGTAGTAACACAGATGAACCCTGAAATCATACTGTCATAGTCTGCTCAGCTGTCAACTTGACACAATCCAGAGACATCTGGGGGTTCAGAATACAAACACTGGGACAAAGAAAATCCTGTGGGATTACAGCAACAAAAAGTAAGTCACAAACAAACAAACAAACAAAAAAAGCCAGGCGTGGTGGCGCACACCTTTAATCCCAGCACTTGGGAGGCAGAGGCAGGTGGGTTTCTGAGTTCAAGGCCAGCCTGGTCTACAAAGTGAGTTCCAGGACAGCCAGGGCTACACAGAGAAACCCTGTCTCAAAAAAAAAAAAAAAAAAGTTAAGTCACAGGACCCAAAGCAAGATCAGAGTGGCTTAGTGCTACTCAATAGAAGGACCAGAAATTCCAAGACAGCAGCGAAATGCCTTCCAAACCTTTAAAGGTAAGTATTCCCAATCTATAATTCCACAGCACTCAAACTATAAAATGAGCAAGAGGGTTAAAAAGGCTCTTAGAAAATGTCCCCAGCTCACAGTCATCTATAGGGCAGAACACAGGGTCCCCAATGTAGGAGCTAGAGAGAGTACCCAAGAGCTGTAGAGGTCTGCAACCCTATAGATGGAACAACAATATGAACTAATCAGAACCCCCAGAGCTCATGTCTCTAGCTGCATATGTACTAGAAGATGGCTTAGTTGGCCATTATAGGGGAAGAAAGGCCCTTGGTCTAACAATGTTTATAGGCCCCAGTACAGGGGAATGCCAGGGCCAAGTAGTGGGAGTGGGAGGGTAGGGGAGCAGGGCGGGGGGAGGGTATAGGGGACTTATTGGATAACACTTGAAATGTAAATGAAGAAATTATCTAATAATAAATAGATAGATAGATAGATAGATAGATAGATAGATAGATAGATAGATAGTGGAGAAAAAAAAAAAGAAAGAAAGAAAATGTCCCCAACCAGCATGAGGAACTAGAGTAGTGGTTCTCAACCTATGGGTTGTGACTCCTTTGGGGGTCAAATGATCCTTTCACAGGGTCACATGTCAGATATTTAACATTAAAATTCATAACATCAAAATTACTGTCATGAAATAGAAATGGAAAAAATTTTATGGTTGGGGGTCATTACAACATGAGGAACTGTATTTATGGTTTGCAGTGTTAGAAAGGTTGAAAACCTCTGACCTAAACCAAACAAGCCAGCAAGCAAAGGTGAGGTGTAGAACTGATGCCCAAAGCCATCCTCTAACCTCCATCTACACATGCAAGGATATGCATGACACACATTCTTTTCCTTTTAGTTTTTTGGAGACAGGGTTTCTCTGTGTAGCCCTGGCTGTCCCTATATAGATAGGTTGGTCTCAAACTCACAGGGTTCATGTCTCTGCCTCCCAAATGCTAGGATTACTTTTGGCTTAGAATACTTTTTAAAGATTGGTCTAGATATGTAGTTCTGTGGCAAATCACTTGCCTAGAATCTATGCATCCCTGACCCACAAAGTAAGAAAGGAAGGAAAAGCAGCGGGAGATGGGAACGCTTCCTGCAAAACTCACATGAGAGAACTCGGGCTGGGACGGGATGGGAAGGGAGCTAGGAGTGAAAACTGGCGTGCTCCGAGACACTGGTGTTGATGCTTGCGGTGACACAGCAGGCTGAGATGGGAGAAGGGGTTTCTCTGTCTCCATTGCTTCGTCATCATGAAGCTTCTGGAAAGGCTCCCCTCCTGTAGGTATCACTGACATATCCATGGGCTCATCTGGTTCCACATAGAAAAAAATGAATTACAAAATTAGCACTCACCAATATTACTCATGCTCCAATACCACTAACAGCAATTATGTTACAGAAATTTCCACTCCAAAACACAATGTCCTAATTTTCAGAAACCTGAAACGACAGTAGGTTGTGTCCCCCTAGTCTTACCCTGTGGAAGGAGGAAGTGTATGAGTACATGGGTGTGCACACATATGGCACTCAGAGAACAGCTTTCAGGAGTCGTTTCTTTCCTTCCACTGTGGGCTCCAGGGAGCAAACACAGGTTACCGGGCTTCCCAGCCAGGCATTGTTAATTGTGTCAGAAGTCCACATCTAATTTTAGGCATAGATTAAAATGGTTTTCCATTTGAGAATGCCCACCCATCCATAAGAATTATCCTAGCTCATTTTCACATCTTCTGTAGGAACAGCCAGATCCATTTTTTTCCCTGTATTTCTGTATGTGGTAGGTGTGCATGTATATGAATGTCTACATGTGTATAGGTAGTATGTATCCATGTGGGGAGGTACCTATGGAAGCCCAAGGTTGATGTGGAGAATCTTCCTTGATGACTCTTCCTAATATTTCTAACCAGCGTGCTACTGGGATACCATCGTGACCTTCTGAAGGTAGATTTAGGAGCAGGTCCCCATCTCTCCTACTGGGATACCATCGTGATCTTCTGAAGGCAGATTTAGGAGCAGGCCCCCATCTCTCCTAGCATTTACAGGGGTTCTAGGGATGCCAGCAGTAGTCCTGTTTACACAGTAAGCACTTCAACTGCTGAGCCACCTAATTTAACTACAACATACTCTGTCCCAGACCTTGAAAGCACTCCAAGTCCATTATCTAAGTCTGTATGAAGTCATTATGCCGGCAATAAGTATTGCCAAGTGCAGAGATTGACACCAGTACAAATACAGAGCCACCAATGCCAATCAACACAGATTTATCTCAGAACCAAGACACTGACCCGAACACAACCTGCTCAAGAGGAAACACACACAGAAAACACTATCACTGTTCATGGAGCTGGGAGATGACTCAGAGGTTAAGAGTACAGGCTACAGATCTTTCAAAGGACCCAAGTTCGATTCTCAGCAACCACATGACAGTTCACAGCCATCTGCAACTCCAGTTCCAGGGGATCAATCCTATCTTGGCATGCATACAAGTAGTGCACAAACACACATGCAGGCAAATTCCCATATAAAGCTTCAAACCATGGTTTCTGCATGATATACTACCTGTCTTAAGGCAACAAAGCCCATCCCCAGAGCCAGCCTAGGTAGCTATTTAATTCATCAGGCTTTTGGTCCAATTTTTACAACTTGATCCCAACTAAACCAGTCAAAAACTACTTACTCTATAGCTCTCCGAGCTTACATTCATGTTACCAACAGCCTACAACCCAAACTTCAGTGCCCTGGCTGCTGGCTTGGCCTCAACCTCACATTTTAAGGTCCATTGCTACAAACTTTGATTTAGTTTAATAATCTAAAATAGATGACAAAACAAATAGATCTAAAACACATTTGAGACTTCACAAACAAGGGTGCACATGATTCAGGGTTACATGGGGAAAAAAAAGACTGAATCAAATATATAATGATGCTAATGACATATAAATACTTTTTCATATGTACAGAAAATGCTCTGAAAAACACATCCAAATACTAATTATAATTAAATCTAGACTGTGACCCAGGGTAATTTTTATTTTCTTCACATTACTCTCTTATACCTCTTCCAAATTTTATATAGTGAATATTGATTATAAACAAGAAGAAAACACATTTTAATATAATTCTTTTTTATATGTTCACATTACAGATAGAAAAACTAAGAAATTAACCTAACAATCTAAGTAGGGTTTTGTAGAATGAAATCCCATCATTCTGACTAAAGATGCCACTAATTATACATATAGTTAGAATGCTATTGGTTGCACCAATGCTATTGGTACCTACAACTGAGCAGACAGACAAGCACAGAGAGAAGTCTGAGGCTACCCCTACATGTTTGTACTTCTCAATACCCCCAGGACTCAGTAGCACAGACAGCACGCTGTCACAAGAGAACATCTGACAAGTTAAAGCAAATGTTTCAGAGGCAAATGCCTGAGTTCAGATCCTAACTATATTACTAGTTGTGAAATTTTGACTTCATCCCCTCCTATGCAACATAGGAATAAAACTCACGTCTTTAATCCCAGCACTGGGGAGGCAGAGGCAGGTGGATCTCTGAGTTCAGAGGACAGCCTGGTCTACAGAGTAAGATCTAGGACAGCCAGGGCTACAAAGAAAAACCCTGACTCCAAAATAAACCAACCAACCAACCAACCAAAAACCCTTAACTAAAAAACCCTTAACTACTGCTTAGGGTTTTTGCATGGATTCTTACGGGGGGGTGGGGGTGGGGACAGAGAAATAACTGAGCCAATGAAAGCAGCTCTGACAGCACCTGGCATCAAGAATGTATTTAATAATAATAATCTAAAATTATGCAACCTTATTGATACATGAATAAAAAGAGCATCAAAGTATGGTGCTACAAAGCTGAAATCCTAGCACTCAGGAGGGGAAGGGAGCGGATCTTTAACTCTGTCTCAAACACAAAACAAAACAGAGGAAAAAGAAGAAACTGACAGAATTTACAGGAAAAACTTGGAAAAGATAGATGTCCAGAAATACATGGGCATTTAGAAATCCATAGGCTAGGGATCTAGCTCTATGGGTAGAATGCTTGCCCGCCATGTTCAAAGCCCAACATCCGATCCCCAACATCATATAAAGCCAGACACAGTGGCACACATCTGTAACTGAGTATTATACAAGTATAATTGTATTACAATTGTACTTATATATTTATATATATAGTAGAGGAATCTTTTCTTTCTTTCTCTTCCTTCCTTCCTTCCTTCCTTCCTTCCTTCCTTCCTTTCTAGTAGAGAGAAGTAGAAACAGAGGACCCAATGTTCAAAGCACTCTCAGCTACAGAGGAGAGCCTAGGGTACATGAGACATCTCTGGGGTAAGGGGGATACTAAGTCCTCAGAAGTTAACAGGAAGCTAAAATTGTTATCAGCTCCTTTAAGGCACCTTCAATTATCTTAATAATAACAAAAATAAAGAGCCTAAGAAACAACTGCTGGCTTTCTCTCACTTAGAAACATGCTAGCATGTATCTGGAATGTACCAGGCAATTAATAGCAAATCCAGTACTTTCCCAAACTAATTAATTCACTTGGGTTCAATTTTAAAAACAAAAAATTTTCACCAGAGCATTTTTTTTTCCTAAATTAAAATGGTAGACGATCTATGCTTAAAAAGCAAACAGCTCTAACAGTTGTTCCTAGGCACATGAGTCTCAAGGAAGTGTGCATCTGGCAAGGCTGGAGAGCAAGCACTGCTCCTCTCCTGTGCTAGATGAACAGACAGATCACGATGGCTCACCTTTTCTCCCTCCTTGCTCTGTGGGACTGCTAGGAACGATAAAAGGGGTAGATCGGAAAGCATCAGGGGAAGGAGCAACAAGATCTGAGGAATTCCTTTATATAAAGAGAGAATCACAGGTTATTAACTGCAGCCAAGGGTTTAACATGTGCTTTGACGTCGTAACAAAAACATCCAAAACACATACTTAACAGCATATATACTGAACGTTTCTCCTCAACAGCAATCTGAGACTCAAACAGCTCTTAAACACCAAGTTTTTAAAAACTAAGGGCAAACTGAATGAGAAGACACAAGATATAATGACTAAACAGGACATTCACAGTTCTGAGACATTAAAAAAATTACCTCATTTTACATACTATGAAGAGTATGCACATTTTTATTTAAGCACAAAAACAAAACAGAAACCCTTTCCCCTAGTGAATCCATTCTGTCCTAAATTGTTAAGTGACAATAAAACGCTAGAAAGGGGAGGGGCAAACACATGGTTCTAATACATCACATTTATAAACCTCAAGGCACTGATTTTCTAGTGAAACCTTTAGCTACCACCATAAAACCGCCAATGGGAAAATATATGTACATTCTTTAAACAGTTCCTCTAAGTTCTCACCCCAACATTCCTAAGGCCTGGATTACAACTTTTAGCTCTGAGAGGAGCTCTGGTCTGAACGGCGACCCGGCCCTCCAGGCTCTCGGGCTTACTTACGTGGAAAGACTCTCCTGTACAAGGGGCTTCTGACCAGAGAGCTGCAGGAGCTGCAGGGTGGTAGCAGGTGTGGAAACCGGAGAGCACCCACCTTCCTCCCTTGAAGGAGTAGAACAACCATCAGAAGCTAGTGGGGGAGAAAAGTTAGAGTTGTATTTACTTCTCAGACTGACATCACTGCATGGGAGAACCTACTCAGTGCTGCCAAAACAGCACTACCCAGTCTGTCACACTCCAGGGCAGTCCTTTCTGTGGAAGCACAACTCGGTGGGGCATCACCAGGAATAAAATTCTGAGTCAACAGTAACCCCATGCCCCACTTCAGGTTGGTTGGTTAGTTTTTCCATTGTTCAAGACAGGGTTCTCTGTGTCACCCTGACTGCCCTGGATTTCACTCTGTAGACCAGGCTGGACTCCAACTCAGAGATCTGCCTGCCTCTGCCTTCTGAGTGCTGGGATTAAAGGCGTGCGACACCACCACCCAGTCATATTTTATTTAATAAAGAATTGGTTAAAAGAGTTCCTTCATCCTTTCTACCATAATCTAAGCTTAATTCTAAGGTAACAGTTCAAAACACATCTCTGGGCATGTCGGTGCTCTCACTAATGCTTATCAGACATTCTATTTCAAAAGTGAGAAAAATAATCCTGAAAATTGGTTCCAAGAATTGGGGACCAGCCAGTCATGAACCTGACTTTTGGATCACAGCCTTTGGATCTGGTTTGTATGAGAAATGTAGAATCATTTGCATATGCAAGATAAAGCCTTTAAGACACTGTGAGAGTCTGTAAGAGCAGGATGCAGAAAAAAGTGCACACAGTAGAAGCCTGGATCCCAAAGCTTTAGAGTGAAAAAGGGCTCTACTAGAAATGGAGCCACTCATTTTGATTCTAGAACTGCATGATCAACCACTCATGACATTCTACAACTAAATATAGACCACTCATGATACAGTCTAGAAAAGATCTGGACTCTACCCATGTCCTAAGAACTTGAGGCTGAATTCATAAGTAATGGACTAGCTGGATGCGGTGGTGCATGCCTTTAGCATCAGCATTTGAGAGACAGAGGCAGGTAGATCTATATAAGTTCAAGGCCAGCCAGGACTACATAGTAAGTTCCAGTACAGCCAGAACTACAAACATGTCACTAAGAAAGTCAGAAAAAGTAATAAACTAATTTGCTCGACAAAAGAGACTGCATGTCAGGAAAGCAATCTGTTCACTGTTCCTATTCATATCAGCAATGGAAGAATAGAAAACTATGAAAATGTGAAGTTGAGTTTAAAGATGTAGATAGAGTGTACAGGGAACGTATCTCTAACTGTTAATCACACCATTAAAGAGAAACCCCTTCATGTTCTTCAATGGGACAACAGCAGGTAAGAAACCCACCCACTCATCTGAAAGGGAAAGAGGCTAAACTGGCATTGCCACCACAAGGGTTCCCTGCTGCAAAATGGCTGCCAAGGAATGTGTTTCTCCAAGGGCACCCTCAAAGACACAGAGGCCACTGCAACTGGGATCCAAGAGGGACAAGCTACATCTATAGCCAACAGACCTGGGAGCATCATCCACACAGCACTGTTTTTGTAGGCATGAAAGATGTAAAAACAAGAGGGACACTGAAGTTGGGGGCACCAAAGTTTCAGAAGCGGCTGAGTGCAGGCAGTGTGTAGAGGGAGGGGTTAGCTCCCTGCAACATGGCCCTTCAAGGCCACTGCATGAAGTTTGGAAGGTGAAACTTAAGTCACATGTTCATGGAGAATCCAGGAACATTCAGAGGTGCCAAAACCATGGGAAATCTGCCAAGGGAAACTGCAATGGAGCTAACCCAAGAGAGAGGTCATCTGTGCTGAGGGCATCAGGAAGGGAGGACAGAGCACCCAAGGCTGCTAGGGCCCAGAGAACAAGCCCACAGGCCCAATCACATGGGCTACAGGTTTTGGTGCTTGCTCTGCTGAATGTCACGCTTGTTCTGCCCCCATCCCTCTCTTAATATATGACCTGGTTTTCAGCTTTATAGAACCTCATAAGATACTTTAAATTTTAGACAATATTGGAGTTGACTATGGGGACTTTTCAAACAACTATATGCAGCTGCATTATGAGATGAAAATGAGATTTTAGAGGTGAGAAGTGAAATGTTATGATCCAAAGTGGTGGGCTGGTATCAAGCTGACAGAGGGTAGAGCTAACGTGATTAATTCTGTCAGCTTGGCTGCTTTTAGAGTCACATAGAAACACAGCTCTTGGGGCTGAAGAGATGGTTCAGGGTTAAGAGCACTGACTGCTCTTCTGAAGGTCCTGAGTTCAAATCCCAGCAACCACTTGGTGGCTCACAACCATCTGTAATGAAATCTGATGCCTTTTTCTGGTGTGTCTGAAGACAGCTACAGTGTACTTATATATAAGTACATATAACAATAAATAAATCTTTAAAAAAAAAAAAAGAACACAGCTCTTAGTGTGTATGAGGGTAGTTCCACAAAGGCTTAGCTGAGGATGAAGTACCCTCTCTGAATGTAGGCAGCAGCCCCATGGGCTGAAGTCCCAGACTGAATAAAGGAGAGGGAGCTGAGCAGCAGGGGTCTGTTTCCTGAGTGTAGGCACTGGGCAGTTTCTCACAGCCTCCCTGATATGAAGACTAGAACTCTCAGCCTGTGGGATCAAAAATAAATAAAAATAAAAATCTTTTTTGTTTTAAAAAAGGTACTCATAGCCAGGCATGGTGGCGCACGCCTTTGATCCCAGCACTGGGGAGGCAGAGGCAGGTGGATTTCTGAGTTCAAGGTCAGCCTGGTCTACAGAGTGAGTTTCAGGACAGCCAGGGCAATACAGAGAAACCCTGTCTCGAAAAAACCAAAAAAAAAAAAAAAAAATTTTTGTTTTTAAAAAAGGTACTCATGTCTTTACCATTTTTATGTATATGAGTGTGTGCCTACAAAAGTTTATGTTACTACATGCCTGAAGGAACCCACAGAGGCGAGACAAAGGAACTGGGTTTACAGATAGTTGTGAGCCATCATGTAGGTGCTGAAAACTGAACCTCTGCAAGGGCAGTGAGTGCTCTTAACCACTGAGCCGTCTTTCCCAGCCCCAAAACCTTCCTTTTTTAAGCTGTTTTTGTCAGAGTTGTTGTTGTTGTTGTTACAGCAATGATAAAAGTAACTATTATAGAGAGGAAAAGCCAGAATCCTTATACCTCTGCTTGGCTGCTCTTCTTTCTTGTGATGCTTCTATAATAAAACAGCAAGCGAGCCTTTTATTCCAAGGTCTACCTAAGGTGAGGTAAAGCTCATGCCATGGTGCAGATGGGAGAAGTCAAAACAATGCGCATGACACCTGATGGTATGAATGCAGCAATTTTCATGATTAGAACTTGAGCCTCCTCAAAGGAGACAGAAATACTAAGTACTAATAATAAAATATACGAGCAGCCAGAGTGACTCACGCTATTAAGTTCTCCATGAATGGAGAATATCAACTAAGACAGATTGACTATTAACTCTGTTAGCCCTAGGTATAGAGAAATGACTTATCTACAGCCTGGTAGCTTTAGAGGGTGCCTGTTGATGTCTGACACACCAAGTACAGCAGAAGGCAAAGGGGCACAGCCTGCCTGCTCCCTGCCTTTCATTAAGCGCTGGCTTTCTGAGACTGGAGTAGGGGAGAAGACTACAGAAGTGTGAAACATTCCAGTCTACACAGCTAAGCGTTGTGTCCTCTCTTCTAGACCTTAACTTACCTGCTATGTCATCTGATACATAAGTAAACCGTTACCCAAGTAAGCAAGAAAATCGCAGTGCACGAGACAGAAGAAGAAATGGCAACTCTGTCCGTAAGACCACGCTTTACTAGATGCATTCCTATGTCACCTCAACTTCCAAAAGGGTGAAAGCTACACAGAATGCTGACTAGTAAACACTCTCTGACAGCCCTCATCACTGACTGGCTACGAATATATTTTTCTTCCATATCATTAGCTATTCCATATCATAGCTATTTTTAAAAGTGCTTTTTAACTTAAACAATAGCCTCAGAACTAAAATAAAAATGTAAAGCAAGTAAGACGAGGAGCTGGAATGGTCAGCCTTTCCTACCTGTCTTATTGCTCTGGTCAAACAGGTCCTCCTGCGTTGAGGGAACCTCAGGCTCTGATGACATCTGAACCTGCGGCCCCTCTTCCAGCAGCTCTCGGGCAGGTACCTGTTCCTTTGTTTCCACAGCAGCAACAGAAACTTGAGGACTGGAAAGTGGGTCTTCGGACCTAGGAGATTTGTATCAACAATGATGAAGACTGCTAAATTCAAATGTTTCCTTCTTTCAACAAAAAGCTTCTAACAATTTCAAAAATTCGAATAGCCCTATGATAAGCGAAACAATACTGCAAAGTCCAAGGTCATTTCAAAGCCTGCCTCCTTCACCCCTATAAACAGACCTCTCTTCAGTTTCCTGTCTGTTGAACACTTCTGACAAGTGATTTAGACTTGCTACAAAGTCCTTATACAGACTTGATGTGGCTTTTCTCTTCACTGGTGCCACAAACATATTTGTGGCCTGCTGACCTTTTCCAGGACTCCTTTACACATATTGCTTAACCAGGTAACACTCACATTCTTGACCCCTTCCTAGAGACTTACTTACTTTAATATTCCCAAGGAAAAATGGAAAAAGCAAGACTAACAGGAAAGCCAGGCAAGTGGCCCATACCTTTAATCTCAGTGTTTCAAAGGTTGAGGTGGAAGAATTAGGAGTTCAAGGTCAACCTGGACTACATACTAAGTCAGAAGAACACCAAGACTACAAAGTGAGAGCCTGTAATCATCAGGGAAATGCAGATCAAAACAACCCTGAGATTCCACCTCACACCAGTAAGAATGGCTAAGATCAAAAAATCAGGTGACAGCAGATGCTGGCGTGGATGTGGAGAAAGGGGAACACTCTTGGTGAGACTGCAAGCTTGTTCAACCACTCTGGAAATCAGTCTGGCGGTACCTCAGAAAATTGGACATAGTACTACCGGAAGATCCAGCAATACCTCTACTTGGCATATATCCAGAAGAGTTTCCATCTGGTTATAAGGACACATGTTCCACTATGTTCATAGCAGCCTTATTCATAATAGCCAGAAGCTGGAAAGAACCCAGANGGGGACGCGGGAGGGTAAGGGAAAATTTCTGGATAACATGTGAAATGTAAATGAAGAAAATATCTAATAAAGAGAGAAAAAAAAAAAAAAGTGCCCTTTACCCCTGAGTCATTTCCCCAGTCCAGGGGTTTACATTTCTGGTGTACTTTCGTGATAGAACCTAAATATAAAAATAAAAAAAAAAAGCTGAAATAAAAACAAATGAAAAGGCCGGGCGTGGTGGCGCACGCCTTTAATCCCAGCACTCGGGAGGCAGAGGCAGGCGGATTTCTGAGTTCGAGGCCACCCTGGTCTACAAAGTGAGTTCCAGGACAGCCAGGAACACAGAGAAACCTGCCACAAAAAAAAAAAAAAAAAAAAAAAAAAAAAAAAGAACTTTGTAAAGAAAACCTGTAATGGATCATGATGGGATACAAACCTACAAATCTTATCACTAAGAAAGTTAAGGCAGAAGGATTCTTTCAAGTTCAAAACTAGCCTGGACACATGACAAAGCAGTATCTCAAAAAAAAAAAAAAGCAGTATCTCAAAAAGCCTAAAAGCCATGACGATCACTGTTGCTGAGGGGCCCCAACCCCAACTTCTATTGAAGGAAGTAATAAAAGGATACTGAATGTTTCTTCATCTCCCCTCAAATTGAGATCATCCCAGTTTTCCTCTGCTACGAGCCAGTCAATACAAAAACTCCTACGACAAAGCAGTGTCCGTTCCCTATTCCTACCAAACTAAGATCCAGACACACTTGGAAAAATACCTGGATCTCACTGTACCATAAGTTAACAGAAGGGTGAAACTTAACAATCCAAAGCAAGGTGGGTGCTCAAGAATAGAAATAAGTTTTCTGATATAATGTTCATCTACATCTTTACTAGCCCCAGAGAAGCAAAACAATCTGCTACCGACAGTGACTGATGACCCAGACAGGTGTCAACCAAAGATTAAGGATTATAGTTAGAGAAGCAATAATGCGCCTTTAGTAATAGGCCTGAATTAAGATGAGAGCGCACACACAGTAAGACTGTATAAGCAACCCATATGTATAAAATAATCAGTACTTCTATTGGACAAAAACAAATGCCAGTATCTGTAAAATGTAAGAGGGAGAATCAGCAGTTTCTAATACTGTTTCCATAGCCAAAATGAAATTCCTATAGCCCCACACTGAAACAGGTGTCTGTGAAAATAATTTCTCACGTACTGATTGGAATGTTCACCATCTAGAACAAGAAGATGGCGTACCTATAGAAATGACCCGACGTGTCATGGTCCCTCTAGAAACGACCCAACAAGATAGTACCTCAATAGAAGTCACCCGACAAGAAGTGTAAATTAACGAATTTTATATTCTTCTTATCCCCCCTTCTGTGAAAGCAGATATTAACTCTTCAACATATCAGAGCCAGTTCAAATAATTCTCAAAGGCAAAAAATATTAACAGAAATTAGTCTAATTTTAAAATACCAAGAGTGATATTATAGAGGGACGATATCCCAACTAGATACCATACTCTACCAAATAAAACCCCCAGTACCTGCCGGGCGTGGTGGCGCACGCCTTTAATCCCAGCACTCGGGAGGCAGAGGCAGGCGGATTTCTGAGTTCAAGGCCAGCCTGGTCTACAGAGTGAGTTCCAGGACAGCCAGGGCTATACAGAGAAACCCTGTCTGGGGGGGGGGGGGGGGGGGAACCCAGTACCAAGAGTGGGTTACCACCTTTTGAGTTGTTGGCTAATGAGGTCCCACAGACCTCTCGAACAATACAGTCTACTGCCACTGCTATCAGTTGCCCCAAGATTTTGAGGATAAAAACCTATGGCTGTAAACACTACATACTTGAGTCAGAGAACATGGAGATATCAAGCTAATACTCAGCTAGAAGCTTCATCCCTATGGCTAGTATTCATAGTGCTAAAAGGTGCCATGCATGCAACTAGAGGAGAAAAAGTGGTCATCAGTTTCACCTAGTTGTGACCCTGAGTTACACAACCAGCCTGGAAAGCTATGCCCGATGGTGCAGTGATAGCACAGATGGTATAGGAGTAAACAACTACTTCTTCCTTTACAACATGGATTCAAGGCCTGTTTCATGAGATAAAACTGGCATGACCTCAAGCTAGACAGGTCGTGGGCCACGGGGAAAAACCTACTCTGTCACTCTGCTGAATGAACACGGCAATGACAAGACTCCTACTGACATATCACTATAGCAACACATCAGTGCATCAAAAAAAAAAAAAAAAAAAAAAAAGGGGGGGGGGGGGGGCGGGAAGACAGACAATCCTAGAGAAATGTTTCAGAGGTTAAGAGGGCTTGATCCTTTCAGAGGGCCAGCATTCAATTCCCAGCACACATGTTAAGTAGTTTACAACCACTAAGTCAGACTCTAGATCTAACACCTTTTAGCCTCACAGACACCATTTATATATAAAATTAATTTTAAAAATATATAAGTACTGGGGTTGGAGAGATGGCTCAGTGGTTAAGAGCATGGCTGCTCTTCTAGAGGACACAGATTCAATTCCTAGCAGAAACATGGCAGCTCACAACTGTCTATATCTCCAGTTCCAGGGGATCCATAACTCTCACACAAACATACAGGCAGGAAAATCACCAATGCAAGTAAAATAAATAAATCATTAAAATCAAAAATAAGGGGGCTGGAGAGATGGCTCAGTGGTTAAGAGCACTGACTGCTATTCTAGAGGTCCTGAGTTCAATTCCCAGCAACCACATGGTAGCTCACAACCATCTGTAATGGGATCCAATGCCCTCTTCTGGTGTGTCTGAAGACAGTGACAGTGTACTCATATACAATAAATAAATCTTTAAAAAATAAAAATAAAAATATTTTTTTAAAAAAATGTATCATCCCAAAAAGAAAGTGATCAGTGACCTACTTAGAAAAAAAAATCAATCTGTAAGCCATCATTTGACAAGTACTTACTGCTTACTCTGCAAACTTAGGATACATTAATCTGGATCACTTTAAACCTTATCTGGAAGCCAAATGTGGCACGCACCTTTAATCAAAGTACTTCAAAGGCATAGGCAAGCAGATCCCAGAGTTCAAAGTGACTCTGGTCTACAAAGTGACTTCCAGAATAGCCAGAGTGACACTGAAAAACACTGTCATGAGAAAGCTCCCCACCCCCAAAAAAGAGAGAGACGTAACTCAGGAATTAAGATCACTTCTTAGATGGGCGTGGTGGCGCACTCCTTTAATCCCAGCACTTGGGAGGCAGAGGCAGGAGGATTTCTGAGTTCGAGGCCAGCCTGGTCTACAAAGTGAGTTCCAGGACAGCCAGGGCTACACAGAGAAACCCTGTCTCGAAAAAAACAAAACAAACAAAAAAAAAGATCACTTCTTGCTCTGGCAAAGCACCCAGGTTTCACTCCCAGCACCCACAACAATGGCTCAGTTCCAATCTGATTCCCCCTTCTGACCTCCATGGGCACTAGCAAACATGTTGTACCCATAAACATAAAATCAAAACAGTTATATAAATAAAATATAATAAAATAAATAAATGTTTCTAAGCTTGAAGAGGAAACTGGTGAATATGAGTTAAGGCCATTCTGGTCTACATAATAAGGTCCAGATCAGCCAGAGTTGCAAGATGAAACTCAAACAAACAAACAAACAAAAAACCCCACAAAAACAACAAAAGAAAAAATACCTTAGAAGAAAAAAAAGAAAAAGAAACTTGTCCTGAGAGAGAAAAAATACTTATACTCAGCTCCATTTCATACCAGTGCTCCCATCCACATCAGACAGCTGCCTTGAACCCGAGTTAGTGGTCACCAACTGCAGATGCTCTTGGTTGACATCATATGACACTGTATGTTCTTCAACATCCTGGCTCTGGGACAGTTCCAGAACTCCAAAGCCCAACTGTGATGAAGCAGAATCTAGGAACAAAACTCCAAAACTTAGTTATCAACCCACAACATTATCAATGTATAAGCAGCTGCTTTATCTAAAGAGGATCATGTTTAAAACAATCTTTTTGCATTTGTGTGTATATGTCTATGAGTACACACAATCACAGCTAAAGTGTGGAGGTCAGAACTCAACTTGCAGAAGTAAGTTCTCTCCTTCCACAATGTGGATCCAGAGACAAAACTCAGGCCGACAGGCTTAGCTTAGTTGGCAAATACGCTTACCTGCAAAGCCATCTTGCCAGCTCCAAGGATCACACTGAATGCTTCATATCAAAGCCTTAGCACACATAATTTTTCCAAAACAAGATGCATTAAGGGATTGGGCATGGGGTGGCTCAACCCAAGCACCATAAGAAAAAAATATCAACAATAAAACTATCAGACTGGGTGTGGTAGCACAGACTTAAATGATCTGAGCTGAAACCAGAGTATATGGTGGTGCATCCTTATAATACCAGCACCGGGAAGGAAAAGCAGGGAGATCAAGAATTCAGGTCCATCCTTAGCTACATAGTAGACATCCTGGACCATGTAAGACCCTGCTATAAATAAATAAATAAATAAATAAATAAATAAATAAATACTGAATATGGGGGAGGGACCAGCTAAAAGACTCAGAAGGTAAAGGTTCCTGCTGTCAGGCCTGACATGACAACCTGAGTTTGATTCCCTAAAATCTATGTGGTAGAAGAAAAAAAACAACTCCCACAAGTTGGTTCTGACTACCAACATATCATTAAATTAACAAAATGTAGCTTTTTTAAAGGGGGAGGTACATCATAAAGCAAAAACTTAGATATATAAAGCCTTATAAACACTTTAATATGATAGATTATGTCTATAATCTATAGATACATTAAAACCACACCCAAAGGTACTCTGACAAGCAAGCACAAAAGGAGAAAACAAAATGCAGAAAGCAAGCTGGTCAGTAAGTAATGTAATGATTCATTTGTGCGTTTCTTGATTTTGAGAGGTCATACTATATAGCCGAGCCTGGCCTTGAACTTGTAATCCTCCCTGAGAGCTAGAGCTCTAAGCATGCATCACCATGCCCGGCTTCCTGCTGTCTGGAGTCTTTAATATTAGTGTCCCAAAGGGCATGAATTGAAAGCTTATCCGCTGTCTGTGGTGCCATTATGAAGTGGTGGACCTTTATATATTTTATATTGATCTTGACAGGGTCTCACTCTGTAGCCCAGGCTTGCTTCAAATGCAAGGCAATTCTGTCTCCATTCCTAACTGCTAATATCACAGCTGAGCACCAAACTAAGCCCTTTAAGAGGGCCTAGGGGCTGGAGAGATGGTACAGTGGTTAAGAGCACTGACTACTTTTCCAGAGGTCCAGAGTTCAATTCTCAGTAACCACATGATAGCTATTACCATCTATTATGGGATCAGATGACCTCTTCTGGTGTTGCTGAAGACAGTGACAGTGTACTCACATGCGCAATAAACAAAATGCAAAGGAAAAATAAAATCACATCTATTAAAAAGAAGAAAAAAAGAAGAGGGCCTAGTGGAAGAAAATTGGGTTGTCAGGGACAGGGCCACCCCATCTCCCCTCTGTCTCTCCCTTGCTTCCCAAATGCTGCGAGGTAAGGCAGCTTTGCTCTATGTGCACCCAACCATGATATTCTGTCTAGTCACAGGCCCAAAGTAATGAGGGCAAATCTCCACAACTCTTTATTTTCTGGAATATTCTGTCATGACTTTGGAAGGCTGCTTAGCAGAGAAAATTCAGTTATCAAATTAATTGAGACATCTTAAATTACTTGTGATTCTCAGCTTAATCGTAAGAAATCTATGACATGGTGAAGAAGTCGAGCTCCCTGTGTGTTCAGAGTAAAGGGGCACAAGAAGACTATTATTCTGAAAGGGCACAGGCTACCTTCAGCTGCAAGGGAGTGTGTGTCAGCACCAGGAGCGTTTGCTCCCACCTCTTCCTTCTCCTCCTCCAACTCTTCTTCCTTCTCCTCTGGGAGAGAAGCAGCTTCTACTGTCACTCCCAGAGCACTGCAGAGAAAGAACACAATCATGTCATGTCCCCAGACAGAGAGAGGCCGAGTCTGCTAGAAGCATGCTGGATTTTGCTTGGACTATCCCCACACACCAATTACCCCTTAACCGAATTAGAAATATAAACAAA
Organism: Mus minutoides; assembly: GCA_902729485.2. NCBI lineage: Eukaryota > Metazoa > Chordata > Mammalia > Rodentia > Muridae > Mus > Mus minutoides. Next base: position 243,358 of record LR749988.1, on the reverse strand, counting down.
CCCTCATGATTTTAGTGTTACCTGTAGGAAATACATAAAAGGTTAATGATTCAAAACACTGTACCAAAGTAAGTAACAAAAACTAAAAGAGACCAAAAGCATAAATATATTTAAATTTTATCTTATTATCCATTATGTAATTATTATTTTATTATTTTATTAAAGGCATGTACTGCCACTGCCTGGCAAAAATACATCTTTGTATCAATTCTGTATCTTTTATGTAGTTTATGTTGTATGTGTCATTAATGTTTTTGATTATTTTTGTCTTAATATTATGCATTTTGACTATAGTATTAACGTCTGTGTATATATATATATATATATATATATATATATATATATATATATATAATATATAATATATATAATATATATATAATATATAATATAATATATATATATATATATGCATGCTTCTTATCTCACATATGATGAGCACAAAAGGATCCTTTCTGGAAAATAACTCAGAAAGATTTATCAAGAGCTTTAAAAAATTCATAAACATCAATTTCAGTGTTTTCTCTTTTTGAAACTTTGTATGTAACCAGGATGACCTTGACCTTGGAATCCCTCTGCCTCCACCTAAGAGCTGGGATTACAGGCATATACCCAAAATTACTTCTGAAAAGCTTTTAGCTATTAAGAAATAATCTCAAAGGCAGAGGGAGGCAGATTTCTGAGTTCGAGGCCAGCCTGGTCTACAAAGTGAGTTCCAGAACAGCCAGGGCTGTACAGAGAAACCCTGTCTCGAACCCCCCCCCCAAAAAAAAAGAAAAGAAATAATCTCAAACTGGGCAGTGGTGACACATGCCTTTAATCCCAGTACTTGGAAGGCAGAGGCAAATAGATCTCTGTGAGTTTGAGGCCAGCCTGGTCTACAGAGAGTTCCAGGACAGGGAGGGCTACACAGAAAAACCCTGTCTCAAAAAATCAAAAGGGGGCGGGGGGGGGGGATATCGTGAGTACACACCTGCAATTTCTGCACCTGGGAGGCTGAGGCATAGGGATCTCAAGTTTGAGCTCAGCATGCACTACACAGTATGTATGACTTTGTCTCAAAAAGAAAGGGAAAGGAGTATCAAAGGGTAGTCAATATTGGGGAAATTATTAATTTCATAATCCATCATTAAAAATGCTTGAAATGGCCGGGTGTGGTGGCGCACGCCTTTAATCCCAGCACTTGGAAGGCAGAGGCAGGCGGATTCTGAGTTTGAGGCCAGCCTGGTCTACAAAGTGAGTTCCAGGACAGCCAGGGCTACACAGAGAAGCCTTATCTTGAAAAACAAAAGCAAGTTTATTTTTACTTCTCATTAAGTGTATGTATCTGTGACAGTTTGTGTGTTTGGTGCTAGTGTAGATCACCAGAGGGCACTGGGTCCCCTGGAGCAAGACTGGTAGTCAGTTGTGAGCTATTTGAGGTAGATGTTGGGATCTGAACTTAGGTTTTCTGTAAGAAACTGATTTCATGTTGTTAATCACCAAGTCGCCTCTCCTGCCCAGGTTCTTATTTGAAAAGAGATAAACTAGTGCATGTCTGTCCTTTCTGTGTATGCATATACTGTGTAGTACAAACTCATGGTTCTGAGTTCGAGGCCAGCCTAGTCTACAGAGTGAGTTCCAGGACAGCCAGGGCTACACAGAGAAACCCTGTCCTGAAAAAAAAAAAAAAATTGTTTTAAAATGTAAAGAGAACCATACACCTGAGCCTTCTGTCTGTTGATGGCTCTTCCTTTTGTCCGTTATATCTAAGTGGACACGAGCTATATTCAACCCTTACTCAGAATCCATTTGGATGCATGTTTGTTTGTTTGTCTGTCTGTTTAAGAAAGTCTCCATCCAGCCAGGCAGTGGTGGCATGGACTGATACAGAGGCCCTGAGGGCTGCTTAGTGCCTTGCTCCCCAGGGCTTTCTCAGCCTCCTTTTTTACAGAACCTACTATGTAACTCAGGCTGACTTGAACGCAACATGATCCTCCTGCCTCAGCCTCCAGAGCACTGGAGTCATGAATGCGCACCACCATCACTGGCTCCCAATTTTTTTGTTTGTTTGTTTGTTTTTGAGACAGGGTCTCTCTGTATAGCCTCGGCTGTCCTGGAACTCACTTTGTAGACCAGGCTGGCCTCGAACTCAGAAATCTGCCTGCCTCTGCCTCCCGAGTGCTGGGATTAAAGGCGTGCGCCACCACGCCCGGCTACCCTGAACTTTCTAAAACAAACTACTATTCATGTTATCTTATTAAAATACTTAACAAATGTCATAAAAATATAAAACTTGCTCTTCGAAAAGGAATTTCATTCTTACAAGGGAATAAAAACACAAGCTAGCGAGCGGGGATGACTGGAGCGAGCGGGGCTGGCCGGAGCGAGCGGGGTCGAGCAGAGCGAGCGAGTTTGACTGGAACAAGGGGAAAAAAAAAAAACACAAGCTATACAGTGAAAATATTTACAAATCAAACCAACACAGCTGCGGGGTGTGTTGGCGCACGCCTTTAATCCCAGCACTTGGGAAGCAGAGGCAGGTGGATTTCTGAGTTTGAGGCCAGCTTGGTCTACAAAGTGAGTTCCAGGACAGCCAGGGCTACACAGAGAAACCCTGTCTCGAAAAACCAAAAAAAAAAAAAAAAAAAACCCTCACACAGCTACATCCAGAATTTAAAAAGCACTCCCTAGACACAATAGGGGCCAAACAGTAGTAGCTCATGCCTTTAAAACCAGCACTCAAGACACAGAGGCAAGCAGATCTCTGTGAGCTCAAGGCCAACCTGGGCTACAGAGAGCATTCCAGGACAGCCAAGAATACATAAGACACCCTGACTTGAACACTACCACCACCACCACCCAAAAAATATGGCATAGTTCAGCAGTAAAAAACTGTGCCATGCACAAAGCCTCAAATTCAACTTGTAGGATGTGTGGGGGAGCAAGTAAAAAAATAAATCAATTTAAAAATGAAAGACATAGACAAACATTTACCCTGAAGAGGACAGCAGATAGCAAAGCAGCACATGAAAGGTTCAACCTCATTTGCCATTAGGAAAATAAAAATTCCAACCACAATACGGTATTACTATACACTTATCAGGGTTGGCTCAGTTGGGAAAATGCTTGCCTAGAGTGCATAAAGCTAAGGACTCCGCCCTCAGTACCACAGAAAGCAGGCAGGTGATGCAGGCCTGCATTTCCAGTAAGGAGAATCAGAAGTTTAAGGTCATCCTCAGCTGCACAGCAAGATGGGGATTTGAGGCTGAGCTGGGATACAGGAGACACTTTCAAAAAATATTTTTAATTTGTATATATTGTAATTTACAAATAGTGAAGAGGCTGATAGTATAACCTTGTCATAGAACACTGAAACCTCAAGTCCAACCCCAAGCACTCCAAAAGACAGCAACAGTGAAAATATTAACAGTGGGGAGAGCAGAAGTTAGAACATTTACACACATTGCTGGATAATAAACACTCTCGAAGTTTGTTCAAAAAACTAATGCAACTGCCAAATAGCCAAACAACAACCTGGGCACTATTAAAGAAATGAAAGCTGAGGTTCACATAAACAATTTGCAGAGTGCCAAGCACGGTAGCCACACCTTAATCAGTATTCAGGAGGCAAAAACAAGCAGATCTATGAGTTGACTGCCCTTGCCTATATAGCAAGTTCCAGGCCAGCCAGAGCTATATAGTGAGTGGGAAAGAAAGAGAGAGAGAGAGAGAGAGAGAGAGAGAGAGAGAGAGAGAGAAAGAACCTTTGCCTGCTGAGCAATCTTCCTGGCCTTTGTGTAAATATACATATATATCTATGCACACACATGGAGCCTGACAGCCTTCGCTCATTCATTCCCCAGGACCCACATGGTGGAAAGAGAAAATCAAAGTTGTCCTCTCTGGCCTCCACCTGCACACCCACATACATATACGCAAAGACATAAAAGAATCATAATAATTTGCACAAGTATTTATAATAGTCAAAAACTTAAAAAGAAAAGATATGCTTCAACCTATGAATAATGGCTTATTTGACATACTCTGAAAGACTACTCAGATACATAAGAAACACTTTGATGGGTCTCCCAAAATTTATGCTGACAGAAAAAAAAAGTCACATATACTTGCATATTTATATAATATTTTAAAATAATTTGCTAAATTAATATAGGTTAATGATTGTTAAGGGTTCAGGTACAGCCAATGAAGGGAGGTATGACTTTAGAAAGAGTATCAGACATCTCTGTACACCACAACTGTTCAGTCTCTTGACTGTAGTGGCAACACACAAATCCACACAAGTGATTAACTAGATACACAGTACCCAACCACAGCTTAACAGCATCTAAGAGAATGCCGTGAACCAGCAACCTGGCTCTAACAGTAGAGCTTTGTAAGCTTACCATAACAGACATAAGGCAAAGTATACTCAGTCTCTCCCTGTATTCTTTCTTTGTTTTTAGTTTTTGTTTGTTGAGATAGATTCACTATGCATGCTAGGTTATTCTTGAACTCACTATGTAGTTCAAGTTGGCCTCAAACTCCAAAATGGTCCCCCTGCCTTGGCCTCCCAATTACTAAATTTACAGGCATGTACCACCACAATAAGCTCTCCACTATTTCCTACAATAGTGTGTGAGTGTTCAACTATCCTAATTTAAATATGTTCCATAGGAGCTTTAGATATAGCTCAGAAGTAGACAGCTTGCCTAAGAGACACAAAGCTCTAAATGACATATGAAAATAAACATGTTAGACTACAGAGATAGCTCCACATATAAGCACATTGGCTGCTCTTCCTGAGGACTGGGGTCACTTCCTTGCATCCAAGTGGCAGCTAGCAACCATCAAAACTCAGGTTGCAAAGGATCCAACACCTTCTCCTGGCCTTATGGGGCACTCACTACATGTTGTGCACAGACATAAACATACAAGCAAATATCCATTACACATAGAATGAAAGTAAATAAAACCTCAAAAAGTGAAATACATACAAATGAATATTTAAAATGACAATATTTGGGGCCAGGAAGATGACCCAGTCAGTAAAGATACTTGCCATCAAGCCTGTTGATCTGAGTTCAAATCCCAAAATCCACATGATAAAACAAAAGAACTGATTCCCTCCTGTAAGCTATCCTCTGACCTCCTCAGTACATGTGTATATCTGCCCCTCAAACACAAAAAACAATTTTGAAAAATCTGACGGGAAAACTTAAATATATGCATTCCTTCCATGTTATATTATAGGACAATCCCTATTTAGGAACATCTGTTTATATCATCAGAACACTGGGTAATACAAGATGAGGCAGGGGAATCTTATGACACAAAAAAATTTTCCCAAGCAGAGTTTGTGTTTCAAAATATCTGCTATTTAAAAAAGATTCTATGTGCATGTATGTGTGCTATGTATGTGTGTGTACTATGTGTGCGCTGTGTGTATGTGTGCTGTGGTGTGCATGCGTACTGTGTATATGTATGCTGTGTGTGTATATGTGTATGCTATTTGTATGGGGGCAGGGGGTGTTTGTGTGTATTTGTATTCTGAGAAACTTCCACTCTTTTGGAATCAGCCTCAAATTCTCCCCAGCTCTGTGGCCTCTGCACATGAAATGCACTCTCTGGAAAGATCCTCCTCTCACATGGCATGGCAGTCTCAAGCCCCTAACTGTGACTAACTCATTTGCATTTATTGTTTAGACTGCATTCCTCAAAGAAGTATTCCTTTACTCCCCCTCGACTATTTACACATTGTTCTCTTTGTAATGAACGTAATTGTAACTTGGGACTGAGGTAAAGACTGGGTCTCCCCCTATTAAGTTACAAGCCCCATGATAACAAAGTACATGTCACACAGCACATCTATTGAACATGGTCATAAAATCTGTATTTACACAAAGAGCAAGAGCAACACATTGATTTCAAGACGGACAAGCAGCCTGGAACACAGCAGACAGCACTGCTGTATTTACAATGTTACAATGGAGTGTGCCAGTTCTTGTCCCTACTGTGCACCCAGTTTACAAGCCAGAAAAGCCCATCTGCGCCAGGCACGAATTCCTCAAAGACATTAGAAACCAAAGCAAAGAAAGATAACAAACAGGTTAAGTGGCACCAGGCGTGATGGCTCACCTGTCATCTCAGCAACTAAGGGCTGAGGCAGGAGGATCACCACTATTAGAGGTCAGACTGTACTACACAGTGAGTTCCAGAACAACATGGACTACAGAATGAGACTATCTCAAAAACTAAACAAACATAGTCATCAATAAGTGAAGCTGGGTATAGGGACAAGCACCATGACAAACGGCAAGGAATGCCCAGGGGAGGCGTCAACCGGTAATATTAAGGCAAACTGGAGACAGTGAGGAGGACTAAAATCAAGAAATGCAAGCTACACAAGAAATTTATTTATTTATTTATTTATTTATTTATTTATTTATTTATTTGGAAGGGGAGGTCCTCACTACTAAAATCAAGAAATGCAAGCTACACAAGAAATTTTATTTATTTATTTATTTATTTATTTATTTATTTATTTATTTGGAGGGGGGAGGTCCTCACTATATAGCCCTGGCTGGTCTGGAAGTCTACTTGTAGACCAGGATGGCCTGGTCTTGGATTCACATAGATCTACCCACTCCTGCCCCAGTAGCACTGGAATGAAGGTTGCACAAGACCATATCAGGCTCCCATTTTTAAATCCAAACTCCTTCAAATATATTTTAACATTATGAGCCTAATAAAAGTTATCCAATGGTCAAGATGAGTCCACTAGTCTTCAGACTGCAGTATCCATTTCCTGCCAGGCGTGGCGCACGCCTTTAATCACAGCACTCAGGAGGCAGAGGCAGGCGAATTTCTGAGTTCGAGGCCAGCCTGGTCTACAAAGTGAGTTCCAGGACAGCCAAGGCTATACAGAGAAACCCTGTCTCTAAAAACCAAAAAAAAAAAAAAAAAGTATCCATTTCCTCTTGAGGGAAAAACTTATGTGCAAAGCAACATAACACACACCAGAAAAAGCACTTTGTTTTAAGGTAAAGCAACAATTACAAAGATGTCAAACTAACATCCTTTTCTCTTAACCACTTCCCCCCTCAGCCTACCTCCTCAAGACTACTAAGGCTGTCTGTGTTCTTTGACCATAGAAGAACTGGGCAGAAGCCTGAGAAACAGAATAATAAGAAAGAGAAGGAACGGCTGGCTCTCCCTGAACACAGTCAAGCAAATCCTTTAATGTCCCTGCCCATCAGAACCCCACTGGGGACAATGTCTTTACTGCACAGCTGCTTAAGGATAGAATTAACTTAAGATTATGTCAGAAGTTAGTATCAGACCTAACACAGAGGACACCATCATCCTGATATGTATAAGACACAGTAAAACTTGAAAACTCTTTAGGGTATACATTACAATTTGAAGTTGTAGGAGTTACACAAAGTGTTACTTCACAAAAGAGATCCCAGCTCTCAGCCCTAAAATAATACTACCTATAGAATCCCCCAATCCCACTCCCCAATTCACAAAACAAGAATAATATTTTTATCTCGGGGATGAGTCGGCAGGTACAGATAAGAGTTGATTGAATAATAAATTGAAACCAATTCCTTAGATTGAAACAGTAGTTTACCTGCTTGTCCTGTTTGGCTGAGGTAACCGTTCAATGACCTGACTGATGGAACAGACCTGATTGATGGAACCACTTGTACCCAAATGAGAAGACTCCACAGGGTCTGAAAAAGACAGAAGGAGTGAAAAAGACAGAGGATATTAGCACAGAAGACATTTGCCATCAAATTTTAATACAAATTCAGAAATGCCACCAAACTAATCACAGGTATCTGAAGGCTTACTGAACACCAGATAACAAACTAGCCTTCCTTACACATAATCTCAACTGTATGTTTCAATTGTTCTGCCCCCACAGGACCTTAAACACTGCAGAAGAGAGCCAAGCCTTTAACTACCCACCTGAAGCTTTCTTTTCTTTCAGATGTTCATTGAACGAGCTATTACTGTCTCCTTGTTCTGCAGCAGCTTGTTCCGGAGTTGACACAATATCCTAGAAAACACGAGCACATAAGATCCTCACAGTATACAAAGTAGTACAAAAGGGTGAGAACAGGTTGATTTCATTTTTCGTACCCCACCAACTTTATCCAAAAGATAACAATCAACTAACCACGTTAATTTTCTGGGTTAGTTTAGTGTAGGGGTCAGAAAAAAAAAATAACAACTTGAACAGGGCATCATCACTCACTCACTCACTCACCAACACAGGGTTCTCTTTGTGCATCTGCAGATTAGGAAGGTGTCGAGATAGCACGCTGAAGTGAGAACCTGCATCTTCTTCCAGAACCTGGCTTTCAGGCTGAGAATCTTCTATTATCAGGCAAGGAGTGTCTTGCTGAGAGAAATCTGAATCCAATTGACTTCCAGTAGGGTCCATCTGCTCCCCTGGAATGGAATAACAAAAGATCAGTTCGGAGAGTAACCCTACTGAGCCTTCCACACACAATCTGAGACTAAATAATGGGGCGGAAATGTGAGATCGAGAAAGGGACCATTCTAGGGCTCCCGAGTAGCCCACGTTTGCAATCGCTCTCAGTACTTTCTCAGCCATCTCCCCAGCCCTCATTTCTCCAATATTTACCACCGATATTTACCACCGAGCCTCTGGATCCTTCGATCTCCTCCTCCCTCCCTCCTTTCTCTTCACCTTCCTTCAGACACCCTTCCTTCCTCACCTCTTCTCCCCGCCCCTTTCCATCCCCCACACAACTCTCCTCGCGTTCTGACGCCACTGAGCCCCGGGAAGACCTCCTCGCAACCCCGGCGGGCGGGAAGCCCACGGCCCTCCTGCGGCCTCAGGACCACCGCGGTGGCTGCCTCCCCACCCCCTCCCCGGGCCCTCCAACCCCGTCCCCGTCACCGCCGCCATGCTTGCCACCCCGCCCCCTCCGAGCGGCCAGCCCTTCAAGCCCGCCACCCGGGCCTCCGCGGCCAACTCGCTCGGCTCCGCTCGCAGCGCTACCTGGCATCCCGGCGGGAGGTCCCTCGCGCTGGATCTAGAGGTCTCTGCACGCTGCCCAGGCCACTCCAGGTCGATCCCCAGGTCGCCCCTGTCGCCACCGCCGCCACTGGCCACGAGCTCCCCCTTTTCCCGTCACGTCACTCAATATCGGACCTCCCATTCGCTGCTGCTGTCTGCCACTCAGGAAATCCTATGGATGATAGGTGGCTGAGGTGAAGTGCCCGCCCCGCGCGTAAGAAAAGGAACACGGCGGCGCGTTTCCATGGTAGCATGGACGTCGCAGGCCCTCCCCCTAATACAGCCAGCATGACAGTATCCTTGAACCGAAGGGACATTAAAAGGGCATGAAATAAATACCCGTGCCTGAAGGACGGGGTACTCACTACTCACACTTGAGGGTTTCGGCTGACACTGACTTCCATGGAAAAGGACAGTTTCCTGGCTTTTCAAAGAAAGGGCAAAGAGGAGGAGAATTGAGGATAGCTTGTACTTCTGAGATGGTGAAATGGAAGAGACAAGCCTCTATGGGGTTTGCCAGTGCCGATCTGGATCCCTTCTGTAGACCGCTGCCTGAATTGAAAGGCCTCCGTTTTCCCACTCTATGTCTCTGGCAGTTTTGATTTTGTTGTTTTATATTGTCTTCGTGTTCCCACTCTCTTTCAAGCTTCCCTATTTGTGTCTCTCTGCCCTTTCTTTTAAGGGATTGCAGCAGCCCCAGACGCTTTGCACCTCCCATTGAAAGAACTGAGCATTGTAATCCTCAAACTAGAAGCAAAGAGAACAGCTGTCACCCCTACTAACTCAATGACCTAAAGGATCCAGGCCCAGAGATTTAATTATCCTAATTATGGTGTCAGGGTCTTATAAAGGGTGTGGCAGCTGTGACAACTATTAATGACCTGAGCTCAAGATACATACGTGGTTTCACTGTCATTTTAATTTAAAGAGCCGTTGGATCTGGGCTAGAATTCTAACCAAGCAGCTGTCAGGAGGGAAAGCACTTAGCACAGTGCCAAGAATATACATAGAAGGCATTAAAATGGAGGCGGTTTTCTCTACTCCAGACTCAGAATTATTTAGGCACAGCCCATACACGGTTCTCAACTTCTATAAATGCCCAGTTTAGCACTTGAAATAAGCCAAGCTTAGAGAGGCGCATCCTACCAGCCAATCTCCTCTTTGCTGCTATAAATTGCAGTGATCATATTTTCCTAACCCAAAAATCAAAGCATGTTGTCTTCATATACATTACTTGTGGGAACAAAAGGACCGGCTTAAACAAAATTGCTCTGAAAATTTTAGGATCTATTATTGTTATAACTAAAATTCCAATCCTAGAATGTTTTACAAGTAGAGCAAAAATGACACAAATCACAGAGACACATCTCACTTCTTAATCCTAAAATCATTCATGATTGACTCCTGTGTTTCTCTACTGAGTACTAGACATCAAATCAATGCAATAAAAAACAAGAAAAAGGGGCTGGTGAGATGGCTCAGCGGGTAAGAGCACCTGACCGCTCTTCCGAAGGTGATAAGTTCAAATCCCAGCATCCACATGGTGGCTTACAACCATCCGTAACGAGATCTGGCGCCCTCTTCTGGAGTGTCTGAAGACAGCTACAGTGTACTTACATATAATAAATAAAATAAATCTAAAAAAAAAAAACAAGAAAAAAAAAAAAGTAGCCGGGCGTGGTGGCGCATGCCTTTAATCCCAGCACTTGGGAGGCAGAGGCAGGTGGATTTCTGAGTTGGAGGCCAGCCTGGTCTACAGAGTGAGCTCCAGGACAGCCAGGGCTACACAGTGAAACTCTGTTTCAAACAACCAAAAATAAAAAAGGTATTAGCTGGACATGGTAGCACACACCTTTCATCTCAGTATCTAGTAGGCAGAGACAGGAGGATCTCTCTGAATTCCAGGCCAGTATGGTCCCACCCACAAGGGGCCTTGATCACTAATTGAGAAAATACCCCACAGCTGGGTCTCATGGGGGCATTTCCCCAACTGAAGCCCCTTTCTCTGTGATAACTCCAGCCTGTGTCAAGTTGACACAAAACTAGCCAGTACAGGCTGTATGAATTTTAAGAAGTCAAAACAAAGAAATTTAATGAAGCCATTCTAATAAATAGTCATAGTTACTTTGTTCTAAATTCCATATTATATTGCTTCCTTCTTGATGTCATCCAGGATTATTGTTATATATACACACATATCATAATCAGGATCGTTATACATACATATATATCATTTATGTAACTTAATCTTTATCCCATACAGTTCTTTCACATTCCCAACTGAAATATGTAACTCCTTCCTCAGTGTCTTCATTTGGATGTCCAGGTGACACATCCAAGTGAACGTGCTTAAACTAAATTCATCTACTACTAATGCGCTCTACTAGCCAACGCTAGCTTTGTCCTTTCAGATGCTTTTGTTTTGAATGGTGGAAGACCGTTATTATGTCCTTGCTGCTGTGCTTTTTGGATTTTTTTTGTTTTGCTTTGCAAGTTTCTGTCTTTTTTGTTGTTTTGTTTTTGTTTGTTTGTTTGTTTGTTTGTTTATGAGAAAAGGCCAGATACAGAGCCTGGTCAGGTTGAAATTCACTTTGTAACGTCAGCTGGCTCTAAGCTTTTGTTGATCTGCCAGCCTCAGTCTCCTAAATTCAGGGATTATAGTTGTGTGTCACTACATCCAGTTTAGAGATGTGTGTGTGTGTGTGTGTGTGTGTGTGTGTGTGCGTAAGACAGGGTCTCATGGAACTATACTCAAAGCCACACTCTTGCTAAGGCTGGCCTTGAACACTTTACCCTCCTATCTCTACCTCTTGAGTGTGAAGATTACAAGCATAGCCAGGCATGATGGCACATGCCTTTAATGCCAGCACTCAGGAGGCAGAATGGGGGCAGGTGAATTTCTGAGTTCAGGACCAACCCAGTCTACAGAGTGAGTTCCAGGACAGCCAGGGCAATACAGAGAAACCCTGTCTCAAAAAAACAAAACAAAACAAACAAACAAAAAAAAAAAAAAAAAGATTTATTTTATTTATTATATGTAAGTACACTGTAGCTGTCTTCAGACACTCCAGAAGAGGGCGCCAGATCTCGTTACAGATGGTTGTGAGCCACCATGTGGATGCTGGGATTTGAACTTATCACCTTCGGAAGAGCAGTCGGGTGCTCTTACCTGCTGAGCCATCTCACCAGCCCAAAGAAATTTTTTAAAGATGAATTTATTTTATTTTGTGTATATGAATGTTTTGCCTGCATGTATACATCTAGGAGGCCAAACAAGTTGATCAAATTTTCTAGAACTAGAGTTTACAGGCGTTGTAACCCACCATGTTGGTTTTGGGAACAGAACCTAGGTCATATGCAAGAGCAACAAATGCTCTTAACCCAGGAGCAATCTCCCCAATCCCTAAAGATTTAATCATTTTTGACCCTTCATTAAGTTTTTATTTATCTTTTTTTCTTCATTGTTTATTCACATTACCTCCGGATCCCACTGTTTCATTTACATGTATGTGTGTGAGAAAGAGAGCTACATTTGTGCATTATTGAAAAGGCCAGAAGAGGGCATCTGATCCCCCGCAGCTGAAGTTATGGGCAGTTGTGAGCCTGCCATGGTGGCTGGGAACCCGACTTCAGCCCTCCAGAAGAACATGGAACTGAGCCATGCTGAGTACCCAGACCCATTATATTTTATGGAAAATTTTTAAAATAACTCATTACTTATAATTCAACTTCAACAACTATAAATAAAGGCCTTTTTTTTTTAACATTTACTTATTATTATATGTAAGTACACTGTAGCTGTGTTCAGATGCACCAGAAGAGGGCGTCAGATCTCATTACAGATGGTTGTGAGCCACCATGTGGTTGCTGGGATTTGAACTCAGAACCTTTGGAAGAGCAGTCGGTGCTCTTAATCTCTGAGCCATCTCTCCAGCCCCTAAATACACATTTTTTTTGGAGAGGGGGGGACGGTTCGAGACAGGGTTTCTCTGTATAGCCTTGGCTGTCCTGGAACTCACTCTGTAGACCAGGCTGGCCTCGAACTCAGAAATCCACCTGCCTCTGCCTCCCGAGTGCAGGGATTAAAGGCGTGCGCCACCAAGCCCAGCACATAAGTGTTCTTTGTTGCGTTTTTTTTCCTCCCTGTGGGGATAAATATCAAACCTAGGGCTTTGCAAGTTCTCTACCACTGAGCTGCACTCTAGCCCATTGTTTTCTTTCTTTTTTTTAAATCTTTTTATAACTTCATTTATTTAATGTCTATGTATTTTGGTGTGAGAACCTATGCATATCACGGTGCATGTGTAAAGGTCAGAGGGACTCTTTAATCCCAGGTCTTCTCTCCATCCCATATGTGGACACCAGAGATCAAACAAAAGTCATCAGGCTTAGAGACAGGTTCCTCTGCCCACAGAACCATTTCACCTGCTCTGTCCCTATTTTAATTTTCCTATAATGTGTTTATTTCTGTTATGAAATAGTGTTATTTGTTTTGTAAGACTTGGGGCTGGTGAGATGGCTCAGCAGGTAAGAGCACCCGACTGATCTTCCGAAGGTGATGAGTTCAAATCCCAGCAACCACATGGTGGCTTACAACCATCCTTAATGAGATCTGACGCCCTCCCCTGGTGCTCATTTAACCTTTTGACATACTGATCCCTTTGACATATTTTATAACTGACTTATGATCATTATTGTCTGATACTCCTTCCTAGAATTCAAGCTCTACAAAAAAATAAATAATTTTTAAAAAGGATCTTTGTATGTTCTGTTTACTGGCACACAGAAAGTGCTCTTCATTGTGGGAAAGTGAGCAGCTTCCAAGCATTGTGCTAAATGTACTTATACCTCCATATGGAATACTGTGTTTAATTATAATTTTTTTTTTTTTTTTTTTGGTTTTTTGAGACAAGGTTTCTCTGTAAAGCCCTGGCTGTCCTGGAACTCACTTTGTAGACCAGGCTGGCCTCGAACTCAGAAATCTGCCTGCCTCTGCCTACACCAGTCTTATTGGGAGAATCACCTTAAGACAGAAAGTCAGGCTGGGCATGGTGGCACACGCCTTTAATCCCAGCACTTGGGAGGCAGAGGCAGGCAGATTTCTGAGTTCAAGGCCAGCCTGGTCTACAAAGTGAGTTCCAGGACAGCCTGGACTACACAGAGAAACCCTGTCTCGAAAAACCAAAAAAAGGGGCTGGTGAGATGGCCTAGCGGGTAAGAGCACCCGACTGCTCTTCTAAAGGTTCAAATCCCAGCATCCACATGGTGGCTCACAACTATCCGTAACGAGATCTGGCGCCCTCTTCTGGAGTGTCTGAAGACAGCTACAGTGTACTTACATATAAAAAATAAAATAAATGTTAAAAAAAAAAATGAAACAAAATAAAAGGTGTGCACCACCACGCCCGGCTTAATTATAATTTTTAATTAATTATTTTTATGTGTATGAGAGGTTTGTCTGCATGTATGTCTGTGCACCATGTGTGTGCCTAGTGCCTGCAGAGGCCAGAAGTCACTGGATTCCCTAGGACCAGAGTTACAGACAGCTATGATTTACAGAAGGATCTGAGTTTAAGGCAAGCCTACTCTACACAGTGAGTTCCAGGCTAGTCTAATCTACATAGTAAAACCCTTTCTCAAAAAAAATTTTTCATTTATATGTACACGTGTGTATCTGTGTGAATGTATGCCATATTTGTGTGTGTGGCCTCAAATGTTGAAGGAGAGCATTGGCTATCCTGAAGCTATGAGCTACACCATGTGGGTGCTGGGAACTGAACCTGGGTCCTCTGCAAAAGCATCAAGTGCTCTTAATGGCTGGGCCATCTCTCTAGTTCTCATTAGTATAAATTTAATGACTAATGTAAAAACACTTTGAATTGTATGTGCTAGCATGAATGCACGCATGTACATATGTAACATGGTATACATGCAGATGTCAGGAATTGGTTCTCTCTTCAAGCAAGAGTTCCTGGGATCCAACTCAGGTTGTCAAGGTCACAAGGCAAGCACTTTATCTTTTCTCTTCCTTCCTCTTTTCTTTTTTGTTTTGTTGTGTAGAGAGCCGCTCCCGAGTCGGCTCTGTTGCTATTCTAAGATGGCACTGACATTTTGTTACCACCCCTAGTTTAGAGCCAGTAAAGGACCCAAAAGCACGTGCACCTGTTGTTTAACTGCCACCCAGCAGCAGTTAATTGAGTAATGGCCCAGCAGCCAATCTGGTTAAGACACGCCTCCTCCTTGGCTATATAAGCCGAGGCTTTTCCGGGCTCTGGGTCCCTTCCTTTTGGAATGCTTAAATAAAGCTTTGCTGTAGAAGGATCCTGTGTGCGGCCTGCTTCTTCCTGCTGGCGGGATACGGCGGGTCGCATTCTGGTGCCAAAACCCGGGAACAGACCACCATCAACGGCACATTGAGAAGAGGATTCAGAACTACAGTACGAGTGAGTTCGGAGAGGTATGTCTAAGCCTGAATTCTTCGGCGTTGTTTTTAGCAGTGCTTGAGGAAGTTCAGGATAGTCTATCAGAAACTGAACAGAGTGTGTGGGTGCGCGCCCCACAAAGAGCATGCTGTAGAAGGACTCTGAATCTACAGAGTTCAGAACTACAGGAATTGGTTTGGTTCCGAGAGGTATGCACCCTGTATTCTTAGGGATTGAAATGTTAAACTTTATGCAGGCAGGAGAAGCTGCGCTTGAGCTCAGCTTTGTTTTTGTAGCAACTCTTGGCTTTATACTTTTGCTACATTGTTTCCACCGTTTTAACTGGTACTTCTCTGCTCCAGTGCTGAGAAATTTCTGCAAAGAGGTTAATGTGGTGGCACCTTGGTTTGCAGTCTCAGGCTCCCTCACAGTTCCATCTTGGGAAAAGTTAGGAAGGGATATTGAGGCTGCGGCTAAGGATGGCAGAGTCAAGAGCTTTACACGAGCTGTGTGGCAGTTAGTTCATTCCTGCCTAATAGAAGGGAAACAGTCATCATCAGTGCAAGCTAGTCAGGATGCCCTAGAGGAATTACAGGACAGGCTATCAGAAACGGAACAGGAAAGGCACCAAAAAGAAAAGAGTAACAGGGATATATTTAAGAAAAAAGGCCCTTCCCGAGTGGAGAAGGCTCGGGGAGAGATTGGGGAAAGGACGCCCCGGGAGAGATTAAGAAGGTGAAAATTAAAATAAAGAAACCTAGTTCTCTTCATCCGTTAAAAGATTTAGAGGCTCTAGAATTTGGCAGTTCCAGTCTAGAGGAACTGGACTCCTCTGATGAGGAGGACTTAGAAGGAGAAGCAGCATGCTATGAGAGTGAGAAGATTTATCCAGCCTTAAAAAATTTAGATATTGATAGTTCTGAGGACTCCACGTCCTCTGAATCTGAGAAGCTAATGTCATTAGGAACAACTTACCTACCTTATGATGACATGGGGTAGAGCAAAATAAGAGTTTTAATCTAGAAGGCAGCCTATGTTTTATTTTCAGTACAAGCTT
>LR749988.1:165932-226739 GCA_902729485.2 Mus minutoides | reverse complement strand
TGGTGTCTTAATATTATGGATGGTTTGCAGGCTAAAATCTCAACAAAGATATGACAAGGTGGTGATTGCTCAGGTGCTTGCTGCATTGGAGCAAGGAACTGCTCCAGATGTTTGGCTCTCTAATAACAGGTCATGGCACTCACCCTAGAATAATTTTGCAGATAAGGATTGTTGCTTGGTTGCTCTATGGAATCATATGCTAGACCAACCTAAGACAGGGACCTATTGGTGAATAGTTTTCCCAGTGACGGGTAAGGCTAGCAATGGATGTCCACAGTAACCTAGTCAGTTGTTCCTTAGCCCCTGCACACCAGAGGACTTGGTTCCATTGCACCTGGTGAGGTAAGGAAGACATGTTTATGAGCCTTGATCGCTTAGGCCCCCAACAATAGGACCTTAGCCAAATCAGGCCTTGTTAGTATAAGCAACATCCAAGCATTGCATTGTCTAGGCCAGACCTTGCTCAAAACAAAAAGGGGGAGATGTAGAGAGCCGCTCCCGAGTCGGCTCTGTTGCTATTCTAAAATGGCACTGACATTTTGTTACCACCCCTAGTTTAGAGCCAGTAAAGGACCCAAAAGCACGTGCACCTGTTGTTTAACTGCCACCCAGCAGCAGTTAATTGAGTAATGGCCCAGCAGCCAATCCGGTTAAGACACGCCTCCTCCTTGGCTATATAAGCCGAGGCTTTTCCGTGCTCTGGGTCCCTTCCTTTTGGAATGCTTAAATAAAGCTTTGCTGTAGAAGGATCCTGTGTGCAGCCTGCTTCTTCCTGCTGGCGGGATACGGCGGGTCACATTGTTGATACAGGGTTTCTCTGTGTAGCCCTGGCTGCCTCTGCCTCCCGAGTGCTGGGACTAAAGGCTTGTGTCACCCAGCTCAGCTAAAACAGCAAGTACCTTTAACCACTGACCCACCTCACCACCCACGATGGTGATGACTTTACAGAGGATGAAGCTGAAGCAGAAAAGGAAAGCACGCAGCTAACAAACAGGGAAATCAGTTTCACAGAAGAAGCTGGGTTTAAAGTCTATTTTGTGGAAGAAGACAAAGCCTTCTTCCACAAATAGAGAATAAAGGTGAACGCAACTAGATAAACCCTTTGATGGAAGTTAATAACAAAGTATTCGAGGAAAAGGCACAGGCTGAACTGAGCACCAAAAGGAAGGAGAGAAAGCATTAGTGCAGGGCATCCATAGGAGGAGAGCTGCAAAGGGAGTTAGGCAGGCCCCCAAGTCTCTTCAATTTTGCTGCTGCCAAGCCCAGCACTCGGGAGGCAGAGGCAAACGGACCTCTGAATTTGAGGCCAGCCTGGTTTACTGAGTAAGTTCCAGGACAGCAAGGGCTACACAGGGAAACCCTGGATATAAAAACCAAAAGAAAAGGAAAAGAAAAAAAGGGGGGCTGGGGGGTGGATCTTCAAAAAGTCACTGAGGAGAAAACTTGTGATTTTGTAATACCAAAAGGAATGCTTTTTTTTTTTTCTTCACCCCAGGCATTCTGTGAAACACATTTTATGAATACTCTGGGGAGGGCAGTGTATGTGCAAAGCTTGGCTTACCAGTCAAGACCTCAAAACTAAGTTATAGCAGACACATCACTTCTGCCACCACAGACACAGGCCCTAAAAATGCCCTGTGGTAAGAGACAGCTTTCCTCAGACAAAAGGAGGATTGGAGCCAATCATGTTGGCTTGAGCCTGCAGTCTCAGCATTCGAAGGGCAGAGAGGC
Source organism: Mus minutoides (assembly GCA_902729485.2). Classification (NCBI taxonomy): domain Eukaryota; kingdom Metazoa; phylum Chordata; class Mammalia; order Rodentia; family Muridae; genus Mus; species Mus minutoides. The sequence continues at coordinate 225,008 of LR749988.1, read as the reverse complement.
AGGGGGCTGGAGAATTCAAGTACAGCCTGGGCTACATAGCAAAACCTTGTCTCAACAAAACAAAACTAAACAAAACCCACAAAGAAAAGTTGCCGTGAGGTTGGGGGATGGCCCAGTGGTAAATTACTCACTATGCAAGCACAAGAACTTAACTTTAGATATGCAAGACTCACACAACCCAGACAGGGTTGGATGTGTCATTAATCCCACAACATCTATGGTGAAATGGAGAGGCTAGCCTGGCATATGCTGCAGCAGTAAGAGCCTCTATTTCAAACATGATGGGAAGTGAGAAGACACACACAGACAGAGTCGTCCCACCCTGGTCAGAATGAGTATCGTTTATGTGCTTAGAAGGGTGTGGACACGCTTGGTTGTGATGGACATCCCAGTGCAGATCTTGGCAGGCCCAAAAACCTACAAGTGCTCATGAGACAAGAGTTTCAAAAGGAACTCATTCTCCTGGGTAGACATTCTCACAACCAGTCTTATCCCTGCATTTAGTCTGGCATATGGATCCATGCACTCATTCAGTGGGAATTTTTATATTAAGCATAGAATGAATCCTGACATAAGCTAAGACTTCCAGCATTCCAGCGGTCCTAGAGAATTCTTGATTTTGTGTTGGAATTCAGAAAACTATCTAGAGACAGGGAAACTAATTAGGATTACATAGGGAGAAGCCAGAAGCAGCTCAGAGCTGGTCTGCAGAATGTTTGCTAAGGGCAATAGTTTTAGGGAACAAATAGATTTCCCGCTAACAAAGGAATCCTCATTATAGCCAGGTAGAAAACAGACTACCTTACAGATTAAAAGCAAGCTGGTAAACTCCTCTTCTTTAGAATCTACCTGGACCTAGAAAACAGGAGGGTTGTGGTAATACATTATTCATGGGAAGGCCTGCTGGTGCGGAACCTCCTGATGCTGGTTCTCACAAGGCTCAAAGGAAAGGCAGGAATTGTGACTAGGGTGTGAAATCCTTAGCTGACTCTAGGCAGAGCTGTTTTATCTTTATTGTAAATATGCCTGGTTCCTGTAAGTCCTTTTGAAGTCACTCCTTTGTTTTGTGTCAGGTAACTTCAATGTACTTGCTTACTGTGACATCCTACCCCTTTGTCTTCTGTATCATATAAGACTGGTGTTCACTTTGTAATATTACACTCAGATTCTACACACTATCTCGTGTGGTCTCTGTTTGTCACATTCGCGGAATCCCTGCCCCACTTGACTTCAGAGAACTCGACCCACGCAGACTAAGGGACCCAGAGCGTCTGTGGCACTTGGTGGGAAAGTAAACTACCTAGCAACTATGAAAATCAGTATTATTATTTCCTCCGAAATAAGATTAGGTGATCCTACACCACCCCTCTATGGAAAGAGGAAAGAGAAATGTCTTTTTTTTTTTTTTTTTTTTTTTTGGTTTTTCGAGACAGGGTTTCTCTGTGTAGCCCTGGCTGTCCTGAAACTCACTCTGTAGACCAGGCTGGCCTCGAACTCAGAAATCTGTCTGCCTCTCCCTCCCGAGTGCTGGGATTAAAGGCGCGCGCCACCATACCAGGCTAAGAGAAATGTCTTAATTATTTTTCTTCACAATGCTCTACAAGAGAAAGAGAAACTTAAATGTTCTATTCATATGCTTATGTGAACAAGTTATAATTAGGAAAATTATTCAGTAAATATTTACTATGGGTCTCTCTTGAGGGCCAGACATAGGAATAAATGCAAAGTTAATCTTTAATCCCAGTACTTGGGAGGCAGAGGCAAGGGGATCTCTGTGAGTTTGAGGCCAGTCTGGTCTACATATCAGGGTTAAATAGTGAGACTCCAACTTGAAAAGCAAAGGCAAAGTTCAAAGTTCAAGAGGTTAACTCCTGCCTTTTAGGGTTTGACTCCAGGTCTCACAGATGAACGGTCTATTCGTGCTGGAAAGGTGACCCTGTGACTTGCAGGTGTGCTTTATGACTATTGTATTTTTCCCCAAAGCCAAGGACAAGCCTCTAACACAGCAACCTTGTAACCCAACACTCCCCTCTCGGTATCAAGAATGCTTTACTGGCAGAACCAAACCCAGCATTGGGTAGGAATCTGAGCTCCCGCTGGATATTCTGGTTGATAAGACCAAGTAACCTAGTAGAGCAGGCTGAGAGGTTCTGACATATGAGCTCAAATCCCAGGACCACTAATGAGTTCACCAGGCTACAAGTCAGAGGCCAGCATCTTTCATGTCAGAGTTACCAGGACTGGCTTCGGTCTTACGGGGGACTTTGAGCTAGGAATGTGCGTCTTTTTCCGCACCAACCCACACAGTCCGAGTAGCCTAATTAATTAATCAGAACAAAGTGCTGCTGTTCTCATGAAGACAACTTCAGTCTCTTAACTAGCAAGCATGAGGTTATTTCCAAAAAAACCTTAGAGATGCCTCTTCCATTTTGCTTGATTTATCTAACATCTAAGTCAACGTTATGCTTTAGTAGCTGATAGAGGCCTGAGCTGTGAGTTCCCCAGTTGATTTAAACACAGCCAGCCAAGGTAACAATACTGGCGAGATGCTTAGAATTTAACTCTGGTTCTCTGACTCTCCAGTCTCCTGACCCCGGAGCCATCTCTATAGCCCCCCAAAACACCATTTGTTTTTGTTTTTTTTTTTCCTTGTTCCGGTCAACCCCGCTCGCTCCCACCAGCTCTGCTCCCTCCGGCCAGCCCCACTCGCTCCCGGCCGCCCCCGTACGCCCCCCCCCCTCGTTCCAGCCGGCCCGGCTCGCTCTGATCGGCTCCGCTTGCTCCGGTCGCCCCGCTCCTTCCGGCCGTTCCCTTTCGGCCCCACTCACTCCGGCCCCGCTAGCTCCGGCTGTCCCTGCTTGCTTTGGCCGTCCCCGTTCGGCTCCGCTCGCTCTGGACAGCCTCACTTGCTCCACAAAACACCATTTGTTGTTGTTGTTGTTGTTGTTGTTGTTTTCTTGTTTTTGTTTTTTTAAGACAGTGTCTCTCACTGGGACACAGGGTTCAACAATTAAGTTAAGCTGGTTGGCCAGCAAAACCCAGGTATCCTCCTGTCCCTGCCTCCTTAAATGCTGGGATTACAAGCATATACCACCATTTGGGGCTTTTTTTTTTTTTTTTTTTTTGGTTTTTCGAGACAGGGTTTCTCTGTACAGCCCTGGCTGTCCTGGAACTCACTCTGTAGACCAGGCTGCCCTCGAACTCAGAAATCCACCTGCCTCTGCTTCCCAAGTACTGGGATTAAAGGCGTGCGCCGCCGCCGCCACCACCACCCGGCCATTTGGGGCTTTTTATGTGGGTTATAGAGGTTAAACTCTGGTTCTCATACTTACACAGAAAATAGTTTATGGACTGAACTATCTCCCCAGACCCTCCAGTTTTTGCTTTATGACCATGCCAGGCATGTCTAAGGAGAAAGTCTGTGCTGGTGTCTTCTTCTTGCATAATGGACTTCTCTTCCAGTGGTGGGCCCTTAGAGATGCTTTACACAATTCAATGGCCCTTCTATGTTCATAATTCAAAGGCATTACTTATACCCAATATCTGTTATAGAGGAGTCCTAAAGATCATCTGTGATGGGCAAAGGAATCCACAGTTAAATAAAACTCTAAAATGGGCTCTGCAGTCACCTAGGACAACTGTATGTGCTACATACATGACTGTATTATATTCATGCATATCACAATTTTCCAACAATCCTTTGGGTGGGTTATTTGTTTGTTTTTCGCTTTGTTTTTTCACTTGACACAGACTCTTGCTCACTATGTAGATCAAGCTGGCCTTGAATTCGGAGATCTACCTGCTTTTGCTGGGATTGAAGCCCTGCAACCACCACACACCAATAAATGAGCTTCTGAGTAACAAACTTTTACTATACAACTTTTGACACAGCAGAATTTTAAGCATGGACACAAAACAGGTTAAAAAAAAAAAAACCCTGTTACTTGGCCTTTGTTTATTGTGTAAGACGAGGTCTATTATGCAGCATGAGGGTAGGCTTCAATGTGCTGTGGAACCAGGCTGAATGCCTGGTCTTCCTGCTTCTAATTCCCAAGTGCGAGGCTAACAGACGTGTGCCACCACACCACTCTTCTTGATTCAGCTTTCTAAGTCTTTCCCATGTGTTTCCTGTCATGATAAATTTTGGTGCACAGGATCTGGAGACTCCGTGGTTAAGAATGGCTGTTGCTCTTGGCTGGGCGTGGTGGCGCACGCCTTTAATCTCAGCACTCAGGAGGCAGAGGCAGGCGGATTTCTGAGTTAGAGGCCAGCCTGGTCTACAAAGTGAGTTCCAGGACAGCCAGGGCTACACAGAGAAACCCTGTCTCGAAAAAACAAAACAAAACAAAACAAAAACCCAAAATTAATTAAAATCTGTCCTAGTATTTTGGAGCATGCCTTTAATTCAAGCACTTGGGAGGCAGAGACAAGTAAATCTCTGAGTTCAAGCCCAGCCTGGTCTACATAGTAAGTTCCATTCCAGTCAGCCAGGGAGACCCTGCTCAAAAGAGAGAAGAAAAAGAAAAAAGAAAATCTGGAGCATACATGCATACATTCCAGCTTTCTTTACAGAGCACTTTGTGCAAATATGTGTATAATTTAAGACATAAAACTATTGTTTGTTGTTGATGGAATTTTGCTTGTTGGAGTTATGGCCTCACTATGTAGCCCAGTCTAGTCTTGACTTTAGCAATCCTCCTGCCTCGTCCACTAAGGGACATACTCCACCACTACATCCAGCTTTTAAAATACTTCCTGGTCGCCGGGCGGTGGTGGTGCACGCCTTTAATCCCAGCACTCAGGAGGCAGAAGCAGGCGGATTTCTGAGTTTGAGACCAGCCTGGTCTACAAAGTGAGTTCCAGGACAGCCAAGGGCTACACAGAGAAACCCTGTCTCGAAAAAAAAAAAAAAAAAAAAAAAAAAACTTCCTGGTACTGTAATGATGGTAATGGATACATCACTCAGAAGAGAATGATGAAGAGATACCTGGAGCCAATCTTTCTATGACTTTGTCTGCCTTTGGCAACGGGACCACTACGTAGTTATACAGAACACACGTGTGATTTTTTTTTAGCACCATTACGGTCTGCATTTGCAGCCATTAATTACTAAGACTTGATTATAACAGGATCTGAAATCAGAGTCCTAAATTTCTGCCCCACTGTCTAATCTGAGTGTGATTCCTCCTGTACCATTTATATCTATTGTCTAACCTCTGTTAGCCTTAATATTAGGAAGCTGACTCTGTACTTAACTGCTGCTGTCCCTTAGACAGAGACCCTCTGCTGGTCTAAAGGCTCATCTCTACCGTTGCTATGGAAACTGTTCCCTTGCTCTCCCCACACTCAACTCTGGCTTCCTGCCACATATGCTAATCTTTATGATTGTAGTAAAGGCCTGCACATTTTCTCATGCCATTTTCCAGATTCGGGTCGGCAACTGGCAGTGTGTGGGAAGAGGCACCCTACCATCTGATGTTCCGAGAGTACTGTTTTCTTGTCTCTGCTACAAAAAGGATTTTCATGGCATGTCCAAAGTATTTATAGTATGGACTGGAAGGTTAGGTATATTATGTTTCATGATAGGGCTAGGATTTCTGTGAGGTACGTAACAGTCAGAATGTGGCTCACTGGCAGCCTTGAGGTATCAGCTATTATCTCTTTTCTTTCTTACTTTCTTTTTTTTTTTTTTTTTGGTTTTTCGAGACAGTGTTTCTCTGTATAGAACTGGCTGTCCTGGAACTCACCAGGCTGGCCTTGAACTCAGAAATCTGCCTGCCTCTGCCTCCCAAGTGCTAGGATTAAAGGCGTGTGCCACCGCTACCCAGCTATTATCTCTTTTCTATCCTTGTAAGGAGTGGGATTTCATGTGTGCACATCAGAGTTCAAGAGGACAACCTAGAGTGTTGTTCCTCAGACATCCTTTTCTTCTTTGTAGTATAGATACCAGGGTCTCTCATTGGCCTAGCTGGCCAGTGAGCTTCCAGAGATTCACCTTTCTCTCCCTCCTAGTCACCATCTCTGCGATTCCAAGTGCTCACTACTGTACCTGGCTTTTTTTTTTTTTTTTTTTTTTTTTTTTTTTTTTTTTTTTTTTACAGTTCTGAGAATCTGAACACTTGCTTGCTAGGGAAGTACTTTAGCAACTGAATCATCTCCGCAGCCTTTCTTCTCTTTTACCATCTCCAAAGTGCAAGGTAAATGGAAGAAAAAGCAAAGTATAACTGGAGCCTAAACACAGGCCGTCCTCTCTGATGTACACAACAGAATGACTCAGGGTAAGATCAGCTGTAGTGGTGGAGACTCTTTGAAGAATGGGGAGTTGGGGGTTCGGCAAGAGAAGAGGAGAGGAGAGAGAGGAAGGGATGAAGAGAAGGAGAGGGAAAGACAGAGAATATTAATTCAGTTCTCTACAGTAATTACACGGTCTCCTAAATTTATCCACTGTGCCACATCACTAGTAGTTGGGAAGTCTTTCCTGGGTTTTACTCAAATACTCCTTGCTGCAGTCTGAGCTCATTGCACTTAGCAAAGATGGAGACTAGCCAACCACTATCCTTGGAATAACTACTCTCCAGGGACTCAGGGTAGGAAGGTCATCCTGTCCCCTCCAATACTGCGCAGCATGATTGACCACGCCCAGAGCTCAGGGCAAGGACAGGGAAACCCAGGTTGTTAACCTAGACCCTGACATGCAGCGAAGCGGGGGCGGGGGCCGGGGGGGGGGGATTCAGACAACGATAATAGCCAGATGGAGACCACGATAGAACCCCCGAGACAGCGAAGGGCAAGATGGCTCCCCAAGGTTCGGGAGAAGCTGCGGAACTGCCTCCCACACTGTGCTCAACGTAGACACAGCCTAACTAGATGGATGTTGTTCTCGCGCGGAGGCCTTGGACTCTGCCCTCGGCTGGGTCCTGCAGAACCCTTACCCTGGCTCAAGTCGGAGTGGGGCACTAGATTAGGAAAACTGCAGGTGGATGACTGCAGCCACCACCCCATAGCGGCACAAGGACCGCATCCCCGCCCCGCCCCTGCGGCGCTTCAGCTCCGCCCCCAGAAGGCAGTGACCAATGAACGGCTCCTGCCGCCTGCCTTTAAGAACCGCGCGCACTCTCCCCGCAGCGGACGCAGCTAGCTTAGCACTCCGCGGGAGTTTCCATGGCGACCGAAGCCGGGACCGCGCGGCCTGGCCGCGTTGCCATGGAGACAACTCCGGAGCTGGGGCTCCAGAGCCTGGGTGCACCGCCGGCTCAGAACCTGGTGGAACCTCTTTGCGAGGCCGGTGCTGCGGTAGCGGCAGCTCACTGGGACCTGCGGAAATACTCCTTGCTCATCGTGATCGGCGATATCGGTACAGAGAGTCAGCTGAGGGCCGTGAGGGCCCACCTTGAACAAGGTGAGCCGCTCTCCTGGCTTTTATGCAGCATTCCATCCTTGCCTCTCCGCCATCTGCATTCATCACCCAGTGCACATTTCTGTCTCCTCCATCTCTATGTGCACTTCCCGAAACCAGCGACCCTGTCACCTGCATCTTCCATGAATGTTCCTCTGTCCTCTCGAGCTGCCAACATCTTGCTTGCCCATCCTTTCTGCATACCCCATTCTGTTCCGCAGTGTCCCGGAGAAGGAGCAGGAGGAGCTCCGTGCAGACCCTGGGGTCCCTCTGGTCACACCCCTTTCCCGAAGCGTGTGGACCATTTATCCGAAAGTCCTCATCAGACCCTGAAAAGTCCGTGTCCCTACCTTACAGTTTCTTCGCTAGGGGAGGTTTTTGAACGCGAGGTACACATCTCAAATCTCTGAATGCTGGCAGCCAAGTTGAGAGAGTGACCTTCGTGGCTCTGCAGCTCACCTCCCTCAGCCGTGCCTGTGGCGCAGTGCTGCGGAGCCACCTGCGGGTGGAAGCAGGGGATGGAGGCAAGGGAGGAGGCATTAGGAGAATCTAGAATCAAATTTAGCAAGAGGGATCATTATGGAAACCTACAGTATATGGAAATAGACCCTTGCGTGTCACTTCTACCATAACTGTTTTGCCTTGAAAAACAAAAACTCCAAGCTCATTTATTAGTAAACCCAGTCTAAACTCTGCTCTTTGCCCTCTGGTTCCCACAGAGGGAAAAAGCAGGTACTAGCTATCCTTAGAGGCATCTCCTCCCATCCCTTTCCTCTCCCAGGAGCTTGGCAATGCTTTTTGCAGATGACTTTGACTAGAACTCTCTTCTTTTTTTTTTTTCTCTCCTTTTTCTTTTACAGGGATTCTCTCCTGGAATATTGACTTATCATCCTTTGACCTGAACCAACAGTTGAGACTCTTCATTACCCGGCACCTAGCTCACTTCTCCTCAGAGGTCAAAGGTTAGGACTAGGGTTATTTGTCTCAGTCCTTTGGGTCCAGTATCCAGACCAGAACTGGCCTTGTGGGAGGATTGGGTAGGTAAAAAGGGAGGGACTTTTGATGGCTCCACAGCTATTCACACATGCTATGGATAATGCCCAGTACACACTGCAACCACTCAATATGATGGTAGAGCATAATTTTGTCAGGAAGAACGTTGTTTGTACACAGCAGCTGACAAGCACTAAGAAAGTGATCAAACCACTCGCAGGTAAAAGCTTTTCCTCTGTGTTCCCTGTCTGCATACCCCAGCTTCCCTGCTTCTCTTTATAAACATCCCAGAATGCCTCACTCACCTTCCCAGACCCTTATTTCTCACAGCCCACCTTCTAGGATTCGTTTCTGTTTCCTCTTGGCTTAGCCAGCAGATCTTCAGAGCAGAGCAGAAGGCTGCCACCTAAGGCTGATCAGATCAGCATCCAGGGATCCAGGCTGGGACAAAGGTCTCTTTGATATGTGAGGCTTTCTGAGATCAGGTCCGATGGGTGCGTGAACTAGTCTAGAAATATGAGATAAAAGCTTAATTAGCATTCTACAGCAGGTGTCTAGGGAGAGAGTTAGGAAAGTCCTACATCCCTTGATAAAGGGGTTGGGCATTTGGCCATATTAGTGTAAATGTTGACACACCAATCAATATAACTTTCTTAAAAAAAATAAACAAAAAACCAAAACAAACAAAAAACCAGGATCTCACTATATAGTCCACATGTAGTCTAGGATGCTATCAAACTTATCCTCCTGCCTCTACCTCCTGAGTACTAGAATTGTAGGCATGTACCACCGTACCTGCTTCCATGTAGTTTTATAGGATGTGACTTCCATGTACTCAATAGTCATTGCTACCAAATAACAGACTTCACATGTTACTAACTCTCAACAGTCCAGTACAGCAGATAGACTTTCTGCCCCGCCAGTCTGGCCATTTCCTCATTAATAAGTTCTCATGAGCTGCTGTGGAGAGACTGGAGAAAATGAGGTTGACATGACTACAGCTCTATTACACTTAGAGTATGTGCGGCCGCTTAAAGACCGCGACGCTGGCATCTTCCTGGTGGAACTGGCTTCCTGGACAACGGGCCACTTGCTCCTTGGAGATTACCTTATTTTGACAATGACCCATGTCATGACATCCTCCACTATTCCCTATGACCAAAAGACAGTTTTGCCACTTGACACTCCTAGAAACAAGGCTGAAAATAAAGGGATGGCCGGGGGTTCAACTGATTACTGACGATTGGGTGTTATCTCCTACTAGGAATTCAAACCGGATTCTCTAACCTTGTCCTTCTTGCCATAGAGACTTTGAGGACTGTAAGAAATGAACAATACCTGAGGCAAAGTCCATAGCTGTTCTTCAGGTTAAGACTAAGGGAATGCTTGGGAAGAGGTTTGCAGGGTGTCCGTATTCTCAGAAACAGGCATTGGAATAGAAACACCCACTGATGTCCTCAATCAGTTTGGGGCTTGAAGCCATCCACTCGAAATGCTAATTTACTTTAGCATACAGATTTTGTTTTAGGTTTAGACAATCATGGTGGCCTCTGTCCCTGGAGAACAGTGGAGAATTTCCTGGGGGAGGGGGACACAGAGCTTAAGGCAGCCACAGCTCCACCCCTGCTAGCTTCTCTTTCAGCTGTCCCTGAACACAGTCTGCCCAAAGCAGCTGCAGGCACTGCCTTCTCCTCCAGCCTCCTTTGAGTGGATAGGTTAGGGTGCCCAAGAGTTGGGGTGAACTGAAGGAGATACACTAACAGTTTTACGGTTTGACCTTTCTGCCTACTTCATAGGGTAGACCACTGTGGCCAGAATAATGAAGGAACAAAATATGTCTTACAATGATAGGAAGAGCATGATTATTCTTAGGCCTACTCCCTCTACATTTACAATCCCACCCCCACACACATGCAGAAAAGAAGGGGCCCACAGATAGTCAGTGGCCCAGCTCCTTCTAGTGGTCACATCTGGTAAAAATAAAATAAAATAAAAAAATATAAAGGGTAGCTTTCATATCAATCATCAGCAGAGATTTGGGGCCTTCCTTTATAGCTCCTACTCCTCTTCCAGATCCCTGAAGCGTCTAAGCATTTTTAACATAGCTTTAGGAAAACTTAGAGTAATTGAAAACTGTACTTAAGGTCTGGGGTGCAGCCCACCTAACAGGCAGAAGGCCCTGGATCTATGGTGGGGGTAGGGAATGGTGGACACACACACACACTGACACATCACTACTGAGATTCAATAAAATGGAGACATCTGCTCTTGAGCTCCTATAGGGAAGGGAGGATTGATTTTCTAAGAAATTCTAAGACTAGGACACATGGGCTAAGCTGGGTGGTGGTGGCGCACGCCTTTAATCCCAGCACTTGGGAGGCAGAGGCAGGCGGATTTCTGAGTTCGAGGCCAGCCTGGTCTACAGAGTGAGTTCCAGGACAGGCAGGGCTCTACGGAAAAACCGTCTTGAAAAAACCAAAAAAAAAAAAAAAAAAGAAAAGAAAAAAAGTATGGGCTAGCCTAGTGTGGTGGCGCAGGCCCATAATCCCAGCACTTGGGAAGTAGGGGCATAGGGTCATCCTTGGCTACATAGCAAGTCCATGGCCAGTCTGGGCTACCCAAGACCCTGGAGAGCTGGAAAGAGGTGAGAGAGGTGGAGAGGAGAAGCCTGAGGGATTCCTTTGAGTCCTTCTGCCTCTTGTTCCATTCGTGTGCTCAGATGATCCTGAATTAGAGGTTTACATTTGAAAGGCAAGGCAGAGAGAGATGAACAGAAGTTAAGCCTCATTCTGTAAGCATCCCCAGTTTTTGGTTTTGCCTGAGAACTTAGGGTACCCCAGTACTAGTCTAGACTGGGATTCTGATTTAGGGTAATACTGAAACCTACCACAATGAGAGAAATACCACGTCTATGCATTGCAAGGCTAGGATTGTAGGCAGAAGGAACTTCAGATGAGGTGGGTCCTCACAGGCAGCACTGATGTATGCACTCGCACTCACTAGTTCAGAAAGCAAGCTCTGAGATTGTTTAACTCATCATTTAGTGGCATGGTTCAGAAGGTGGCATGGGGGTGACCTCAGGGGCCGCTCAGACCTCCCTCTCTTCTTCTGCATCTCACCATTTCACTGCATGAAAGAGGGATTAAGTGTTAAAGGCTGTCACAAATGGTAGCTTAGAGATGGGGAGGGAAGGAAAACCAACTGTGACCTGGAATCACGGCCAAGGTGTGCTGTGGGGGTGTGTGGCTGAGAACAAGGGTGGGCTCTGATCTCAGTTGAAAGATGATATTTTGTTCTCAATCCCAACGTCAACTAAAGTTGTGCCCCCCCCATCCCAAACACTGAGAGAGATCCCTAAAAAGCAGAGAGGAGACAGGAGGCTGGAGGCAGGCAGGGTGAAATAAGAGCGATGACATTGCAGAAGGTAGGGCACTACTCCAGGATGCTCAGGACTGAGCTGTGTGTGTCTATGCTGATGGCCGGCGCTCCTATTCAAATGGGGTTATGGCATGTTGCTGCTTTGCATCTTGGATCCCCGATATTCATCTCCCCCTGTTCCCCCTGTCCCCCAGAGTACCCCAGGTGACTCAGCTACTTCTCTCCTCTGGCTGTAGCTAAAGCAGGGTGGGGGGTGCTGAGAGCAGATACTATTTTGGCTTCTCTGACCTTCAAAAGCAGCCCTTGGCAGCCTGGAGCCGGGGTGGGGCTGGGGCTGGCTGGTGAGTGGGCGGAAGGAGCTGACCACACCCAGGGAGGGTAACTGAAGAGAGTACAGGATGTAAGAGTATGAACCTCACGGGGCTCCAGCTCTCCAGATCTTTCCTTTAGTCCTGGAGTACTTAACTGTGGTGGAGACAGAGAGGCTGAGCTGGAGGGCACAAGGTCAATGTAAGACTGTTCAAGATCAAGTGAGACACAGCACAGCTACAGGGAGAGGAGAGGAGCAGCAACTGAGACCCAAACACCCTATGTCGTTATAAGATCGTTTTTGACCCAAAGAGTACTTTGTTAGACTGTTCTATAGTGAGAAAGCTTCGCTTGAGCCTGGGCTCCTGGCGATGGTCGTTGGTGGAAGGCAGAAACCTCCCTTCTCCTTCCCCACCTCTGCCTCCTGACAGCCAGTACTCAGAAGCAACGTGTGGGTGCTCTTACAGCCAAGCTGACCTGCGTGAAGCTCCCAGGGTCCCTGTGCCCCACCCCGGGGGGGGGGGACTTCTCCAGAATAGTCACACTACTCTCCAATCTAAAATGTCCCCCCCGCCCCCCAGTTCCCCAGTGCTGCGATGCAGAACAGGGTTCAGCTTTCCTCATCACTCACCATCCTCACACTGCTCCCTTACATTTATGGCCCCTCAGCCTCTTTGTCTCCGGCTCTTGCAGTGACTGAAGGTCACTCTCTGGGTCCATCTGAGGGGAGAGGCAGCAGATGGTTTCTAAGAGGAAGGGGGAGGGCCTATGCAGCCCTTGCCTCCTATAGCTGGCTCTCTGCCCCGGTCTGGGGCTGTGGTCCTTTGGTTGATGCCGAGAGAGTATTTCTTTACTAAACAGGATTTGGGGAGAAGGTCCTTAGAGCTGCAGGAGGTCACCGTGGCTCTTTGAACTGATAGAGAACCCCTTAGCTCCCTCCCCTTCCCAGTAGCCAAGCAGAGGTACCAGATCGTTCACACTGTGAAGGCCAAGAAACAGTTAAGTCTCTAGTGCCTCGTCACGGACCAGCCCCTCTTCCCCGCCCTGGCACCGCCCTCCCCGTCAAGCAGCCCCCCCTCACTCCCACCCCAAGTGCCGCAGACTCTTCCCTGAAGCTGCCCAGCTAAGGCTGAGGCCGGAGCCGATGCCTCCATGAGGGGCTCTCTCCCACACCCCAGGGTAAGAGCCTAACCGGAAGGGCACGGCATGGCAGAAAGATTGGGGGATGCTGTGATGGATAAGGAGCTGGGATGGGGTATCTGGTACCTTGTAAATCTGATGCATCTGGACCCGGGCTAGCCTGGTAAGAAGACAGCCTGGGATGGAGGGAGAGAGGAGGTGAACATTACTGACTTGGATCCACAGCCAGCGGAACCAACAGGGGCTGTGACAGTCCATCTCTGTACTAGGTGGGGGTGGGGACCATCAGCTGAGAGGTAGCAAGAGAGGGTGGTGCCACTGGTTTTGCCCGGCAGCCAGGGCACAGGAGGAATTTGGGGGCTGTGCCTTTAAGGGAAAACAGAAGAATCTGAGAGGAAGGGGGAATTTACCTACTGGGAGGGTCCTTGGGTTATCAGCTACTAGATTGTTCAGCTGCTCCCTATTCTGGGGTGAGTGTGGCAGCGAGTTTTTGCCAAGTAAGGGAAGGGGTGACACTCTGGAAGAGAAAGGAGGAATGGGTCACTGAGACGTGGCATGTGCCTCCGTATAGGCTAACTGGTTTGGTTTCAGCTCCCTGCACCCCATTCCCTGTGGCCAGCTTGAGCCTGGGGCTTTAAGCCCCCTTTCTGTGGCCTCTCTGAGGCCACTCAGGAGCTTGAGAGCCCTGGCTCTTCAGCAGCTGCCCTGCATTCTCCGTCCTGTCAACCCTACGGGTTCCCTGTCTCGGCCCCACCCTCACCTCATCTGTGCTTTCCTTCCCAAGATGGGGGCTCTTCAACAGAGAAGCCAGTTTCTTCTCCCGCTCTGCATGCACCCCCATCCCTACCCCCACCCCCCATGCAGAGGCAGCCAAGAAAATGACTTGTCATGCTGGGGTGGGGGGGTGGGGGCGGAGCTGGAGGCTGAGCTCAGCGCGCACACTCACACACACACTCACACTGCGGCAGACTGCAGCTGCCTGAGCACCCCCCCACCCCACCCCCCGCCTTACTGCAGAGACACCTGCCCTCCTGCCCACTCAGCTTCACACCCGAAGCCCACCCCCATCCACAGCACTGGCTGTGGGAAGCGCCCCAATCTCTTAAGCTAGTCTTCTGCAAAGATAACCGGCAATTCCCTTCATTGGAAGAGCCGGGAGCAGAAGAGAGAAACCAGGCTTTCTCCCAGGATGAGGAGCCATGTAATGGACTAGCTCCCCAGGAGCGGGGCTGGGGGGTCCTGTATCAGGACAGGAAGTGAGGTCAAAGGTCTTGTGAGGATACACTGGGGACCGTGAAGCTGCTGGAGTAGGGAGATGGTAGCTGGTCTACCTAGATTGAAGTGTGACCTTGTTTGTGATGGGGGAGTCCTGCTCTTCTAAGTCTGAACTACTTAAGACTGGCAGAGGATGGTGATAGCCCTAGCTGCTTAAGCCCTGCTCCTGCCCGCCTGTGCCAAAGTATTCCTCCACTCCCAAGTTCACAGAAGAGGACCCCTGGATTTCTCTTGAGCCCGACATGCCCTGCATAGGATTTGGGTCTCCGACACCTACATCTTCCCCATAGCTGCATTTGCAACCCTCTGCTACCTGCTCCTTGGCATCAAGGCTCTTCCTCTAAACAAAGGCCCTGGCCCCAGTCACCCTTGTCCCAGCCTCAGAAAGAAAAGGGAGTTGGAGTCACAGAAGAGGGCTCCAGGGAACAGACTCTGAGCCTCCCCTCCCCAGTATCCTCCAGCTGCCCCTAAGGTTAACCCTACTGTGGCTGCTACTGTGCTGGAAGAGGAGAAGGATGGGAAGGCAGGAACCTGGAAAGTCGGGTCCATCCTTCTTAGCATCTTTCTCACCCACCGTGTTCTTTACTGTCATTGCTTAGTGTTTTGTGTGGGTCCAGAGAAAACCCTGGGGAGAGGATCTGGGGTGTCATCCTTTTTCCCCCATCCTAAGCAATACCTTGACTCTCCTTCCTTGTTTCTTGGCTGTTGTTGGCGGTCCTGGTCCTGCTTTTTATTTGGTTGGGTTTTTTGGAATAGAATTCTCTATGTGGCTCTGGCTGTCCTGGAACTTAGCTGGCCTTGAATTCACAGAAACCCACCTGCCTTTGCCTCCCAATTAAAGGTGTATGCCACCATGCCCTGCTTGCTATTGTTTTTAATTTTGTGGTGTGTGTGTGTGTGTGTGTGTGTGTGTGTGTGTGTGTGTGTACGTGAGTGTGCATAGGTAGGTCAAAGGACAGCTTGCAGGAGTCATTCCTCTTTGTACCTCCAGACCTAGGATGCTTGTCAGAGAGCATCGCTGGCCCTGTTTCTTGTTTTGAGCCAACCACTTACTTTCTGTACTCTGAGGCAGGGAATGGATCGCAGGGATGATGAGTTCTGCAGTGAGCTAGGTGTCCCTAGAGCCTGAGCACATGAGGAAGATACAGGAGAGGGGTGTGTGAAATACTTGGGACCATGGTGTGCACGGCTCTGACTGAAGGTTTGGCAGAGTCAGAAAACAAAATAGCAAGTTAGAATCCTCTGTCTGCTCCAAAAAACCAGTTGCCACATGTCTCCATAATCTTCTATCACAGGTGTTCTGTCCTTGGATAGGGGACTGGGGTGATAAGGATGGGTAATCTGTAGAGACAGAAGCTCCTATCTCCTTACTACTGGCTGCGGGCAAAGGCAGAGAAAGCTCTGTAAAGACCGCCATCTCTGGAGCCCTCCCCCACCCCCAATCCCCAGGCAGCACCAGGGACTTAGTGCTCCAGAGGGACAAAAAGCTTCTTGTCAACAGGGCTGTCTGGGGCTGAAGTTATAGGCAGAAGGGCGGGGGACTGGGCAGCGGGAGGGTGTGGCGGACAGAGGGAAGGGAGAAGTCTGCTACTGTGGGGGAGAGGAGGGAGAACCCCTGAAAGGAAAGGGCTGGAGGAGGCATTTCCTAGGCCTTCCTCAGTGATATCCTAGATGGCTGGGTACCCTGTACCCCACTTTCTGATCATTTGTTTTTCCTCTCCTGCCCCCCCCCAGTACTTCTCATTTTAAATTAATACCTAATGATTTCAGTACAAATACCTACATCTCTCTCTCAGGCCAGAGGACCCTCTGCCACCAGAGTGAGATTCTCGAGACCGTCATCCTAGTCAACCCCACCGCAGACAGCATCAGCTCAGAGGTAAGGCCAGTGCCTACCTACGCCTTGCTTGTTCCGAGTGCTATAACCTACCCTTGGCGGCGCCACGCCACTATACCTCGGGTGACTATCTGAACTGACTTGTGATCCTCAGCCCCACTCTGGGGGATACGAAGTGAGGAACATGTCCTTATATTACTGAAGGGGGTGGGGCAGGGATTTTTCAGTGCCTTTCCCCAGGTGCCCTATAGCTGTGCCCTCTCTGCCCACCATTTCAGGTTCACCATCTTCTTAGTAGCCCATCAGCTCACAAACTCCTGATCTTGAGCGGACAAACTTTAGAACCTGAGGGAGACCTTATCCTACAGAGTGGTACCTACTCATATCAAAACTTTGCCCAGGTCCTTCACAAACCTGAGGTGAGTTCCCTGCTGCATGTCTTGGAAGAAGGTGACAGGGGGCAGGATTTAAGTTGTGGAGAGAAAGGCAAGGGAGGGGGCGTCTATATTATAAACACTGACTCTCAGGAGCCCTGACAGGAGGCAGGCATTTTACCTCAGAAAAAGGTAAAGAATAGGGGCTGAATCTGAGTCAGACTAAGATAACCCCAATGATTTGATCAGCTTCTCTCTCCTATTCCTCTAGATTGCCCAGTTGCTTAGCAACAGAGACCCTGGGATCCAGGCCTTCCTCACTGTTTCCTGCTTAGGGGAGGGTGACTGGAGCCACCTGGGACTGTCTAGTTCCCAAGAGACCCTGCACCTCCAGCTAAATCCTGATCCCGTGCTACCCACCATGGATGGTGTGGCCGAGTTCTCCGAGTACGTCTCCGAGACGGTGGACGTGCCGTCCCCCTTTGACCTGCTTGAGCCCCCCACCTCAGGAGGCTTCCTCAAGCTCTCCAAGCCTTGCTGCTACATCTTCCCTGGTGGCCGTGGGGACTCCGCTCTCTTTGCCGTCAATGGCTTTAACATCCTGGTGGACGGCGGTTCCGATCGCAAGTCCTGCTTCTGGAAGCTGGTACGGCACCTGGACCGCATCGACTCGGTGCTGCTCACGCACATTGGGGCTGACAATCTGCCAGGCATCAACGGGCTCCTGCAGCGCAAGGTGGCGGAGCTAGAGGAGGAGCAGTCCCAGGGCTCCAGCAGCTACAGCGACTGGGTGAAGAACCTCATCTCCCCCGAGCTTGGCGTCGTGTTCTTCAATGTGCCTGATAAGCTCCGGCTGCCCGATGCCTCCCGCAAGGCCAAGCGCAGCATCGAGGAGGCCTGTCTCACCCTTCAGCACCTGAACCGTCTCGGCATCCAGGCCGAGCCTCTGTACCGTGTGGTCAGCAACACCATCGAGCCGCTGACCCTCTTCCACAAAATGGGTGTGGGGAGGCTGGACATGTATGTCCTCAACCCTGTCAAGGACAGTAAGGAGATGCAGTTCCTCATGCAGAAGTGGGCAGGCAATAGTAAAGCCAAGACAGGCATCGTGCTGGCCAATGGGAAGGAGGCAGAGATCTCTGTCCCCTACCTGACCTCCATCACTGCCCTGGTGGTCTGGCTCCCAGCCAACCCTACCGAGAAGATTGTGCGTGTGCTTTTCCCAGGAAATGCTCCCCAGAACAAGATCTTGGAGGGGCTGGAAAAGCTTCGGCACCTGGACTTCCTGCGCTATCCTGTGGCAACACAGAGGGACCTGGCTGCTGGGGCCGTGCCTGCCAACTTGAAACCCAGCAAAATCAAGCATCGGGCTGACAGCAAGGAGAGCCTCAAAGCTGCCCCCAAGACAGCAATGAGCAAGCTGGCCAAACGGGAGGAGGTGTTAGAAGAGGGAGCCAAGGAGGCCCGCTCAGAGCTGGCCAAGGAGTTAGCCAAGTCAGAAAAGAAAGCAAAAGAACCATCTGAGAAGCCCCCAGAAAAGCCCTCCAAGCCAGAGAGGGTGAGGACAGAGTCCAGCGAAGCACTGAAGGCTGAGAAACGGAAGCTGATCAAGGATAAAGTGGGCAAGAAGCTCCTGAAGGAAAAGATTTCAAAGCTGGAGGAGAAGAGGGACAAGGAGAAAAAGGAGATCAAGAAGGAAAGGAAGGAACTCAAGAAAGAGGAAGGGAGGAAGGAAGAGAAAAAGGATGCCAAGAAGGACGAAAAGAGGAAAGATACCAAACCGGAGGTAAAGAAATTCTCTAAACCAGACCTGAAGCCTTTTACCCCTGAGGTCCGTAAGACCCTCTACAAAGCCAAGGCCCCTGGAAGGATCAAGGTGGACAAAGGCCGAGCTGCCCGTGGGGAAAAAGAGTTGTCTTCTGAGCCCCGGACACCCCCAGCCCAGAAGGGGGCTGCACCACCTCCTGCTGTCAGTGGGCACAGAGAGTTGGCCTTGTCCTCTCCAGAGGACCTCACGCAAGACTTTGAGGAGTTGAAGCGAGAGGAGAGAGGTTTGTTGGCTGAACAAAGGGACACAGAACTGGGTGAGAAACCACTCCCTGCAGATGCCACAGAGCAGGGACGCCCAAGCACAGCCATCCAGGTGACCCAGCCCTCTGCTTCAGTGCTGGAGCAAGAACAGGTGGAAAGGGAGAAAGAGGTTGTCCCAGACTTTCCCGAGGATAAAGGGAGCAAGAACAGAGGCCCGGACTCAGGTACTGAGGTAGAGAAAGAGAAAGAAACCTGGGAGGAAAGGAAGCCAAGAGAAGCAGAGCTGACCCCAGAGAACATTGCTGCTGCCAGGGAGGAGAGTGAACCTGAGGTAAAGGAGGATGTGATAGAAAAGGCTGAGTTAGAGGAAATGGAGGAGGTTCATCCCTCAGATGAGGAAGAGGAAGAGACAAAGGCTGAGAGCTTTTATCAAAAACATATGCAGGAAGCCTTAAAGGTAATCCCAAAAAGCAGAGAGGCTCTTGGCGGCAGGGAACTGGGATTCCAGGGCAAGGCACCTGAGAAGGAGACAGCATCCTTCCTGAGCAGCTTGGCCACGCCTGCGGGAGCCACTGAGCATGTCTCCTACATTCAGGATGAGACGATCCCAGGCTACTCAGAGACTGAGCAGACTATCTCAGATGAGGAGATCCATGACGAGCCAGACGAACGCCCAGCCCCACCCCGATTCCCCACGAGTACCTATGACCTCTCTGGGCCTGAAGGCCCTGGTCCCTTTGAAGCCAGCCAGTCTGCAGAGAGTGCTGTTCCAGCCACCTCGAGCAAAACTTATGGAGCACCTGAGACTGAACTCACCTACCCTCCCAACATGGTCGCTGCCCCTCTGGCTGAAGAGGAACATGTGTCCTCAGCCACGTCAATCACAGAGTGTGACAAACTCTCTTCCTTTGCCACATCGGTGGCTGAGGACCAATCTGTAGCTTCACTCACAGCTCCCCAGACAGAGGAGACAGGCAAGAGCTCCCTGTTGCTCGACACCGTCACAAGTATCCCCTCTTCCCGCACTGAAGCCACTCAGGGCTTGGACTATGTGCCGTCAGCAGGCACCATCTCACCCACTTCTTCCCTGGAAGAAGACAAGGGCTTCAAGTCACCGCCCTGTGAGGATTTCTCTGTGACCGGGGAGTTGGAGAAGAAAGGGGAGTCTGTGGGGAGAGGCTTGACGGGGGAGAAGGCTGTAGGAAAGGAAGAAAAGAATGTAACAGCATCCGAGAAACTGTCCAGTCAGTATGCTGCCGTGTTTGGTGCCCCTGGACACGCCCTACATCCGGGGGAACCAGTCCTCGGAGAAGTGGAGGAACGGTGCCTCAGCCCAGATGATAGCACCGTGAAGATGGCGTCTCCTCCACCATCTGGCCCACCCAGTGCTGCCCACACGCCCTTTCATCAGTCCCCCGTGGAAGAAAAGACTGAGCCTCAAGACTTCCAAGAAGATTCTTGGGAAGATACCAAGCACACTCCCGGTGTGAGCAAGGAAGATGCTGAAGAGCAGACAGTTAAGCCAGGGCCTGAGGAGGCCATGTCAGAAGAGGGCAAAGCACCTCTTTCCAGGAGCCCCCAAGCCCAGGACATACCTGTGAGCCTTGTTGGGGGTCAGACTGGCTGTACTATTCAACTGTTGCCAGAACAAGACAAAGCAGTAGTGTTTGAGACTGGAGAGGCAGGTTCAGTTTCAGGAGCAGGAACCCTTCCTAGAGAATTGAGGGCACCACTTCAAGAACCCACTGAACCTCAGAAAGATGAGGTACTTGGGTTTACTGATCAAAGCTTTTCCCCTGAAGATGCAGAGTCCCTGTCTGTCCTCAGTGTGGTCTCCCCAGACACTGCCAAACAAGAGACCACCCCCAGGTCTCCCTGTACCCCAAAAGAGCAGCAGCTACACAAAGACTTTTGGCCAATGGTGTCCCCAGAAGACACCCAGTCACTTTCTTTCTCGGAAGAGAGTCCTAGCAAGGAGACCTCTCTGGATATCTCTTCTAAGCAGCTCTCTCCAGAAAGCCTTGGCACCCTCCAGTTTGGAGAACTAAGCCTGGGAAAGGAAGAAAAGGGACCTCTGGGGAAGGCAGAAGACAACTCTTGTCACCTAGCTCCTGTGTCTATTCCAGAGCCCCACACAGCCACAGTGTCACCTCCCACAGATGAGAGCCCTGCTGGAAATTTACCTGGCAGCTCTTTCTCTCACTCTGCACTGTCAGGTGACAGGAAACACTCACCTGGGGAGATCACGGGCCCTGGTGGACACTTTATGACATCTGATAGCTCCCTCACCAAGAGTCCTGAGTCTTTGTCAAGTCCTGCTATGGAGGACCTAGCCATGGAGTGGGGGAGTAAAGCTCCAGGGTCGGAAGACAGAGCCACTGAGCAGAAGGAGAAGGAACTGGAGAGAAAGAGTGAAACCCTACAGCAGAAGGACCAGATTCTGCCAGAGAAGGCTGCTGTTGTCCAGCGGGACTCAGTCATGCATCATAAGGACGAGGGTCTAGATGAAGAGAACAAGCCTGGAGGACAGCAGGATAAGACTTCAGAACAGAAAGGCAGAGACGTGGACAAAAAAGACACGGCTGTAGAGCTGGGCAAAGGCCCAGAACCCAAAGGCAAAGACTTAGATCAGGAGGACCAGGGCCCAGCAGAGAAGGACAAGACCTCAGAAGAAAAGGGCACAGCCCTGCAACAGACCCAAGCCACTGAACCAAGAGCCAGAGCACAAGAGCACAGAGATTTAGAACAAAAGGATGAGCATTTAGAGTTGAGAGATAAGACTCCTGAAGAGAAAGATAAAGTGTTAGTACTGGAAGACAGGGCTCCAGAGCACAGCATCCTCCAACCAACACAGACAGACAGAGCTCCAGAACACAGAAGCAAGGCTGATAAAGAACAGAAGGATGAGGCCTCAGAAGAGAAAGAACAGGTTTTAGAACAAAAAGACTGGGCCCGAGGAAAGGAGGGCGCTGCCTTGGACCAAGACAACAAGGCTGCCGAACAGAAAGATGGGACCCTAAAAGAAGACAAAACTCAGGGTCAGAAGAGCTCTTTCCTGGAAGATAAAAGCACAACACCAAAAGAGATGGCCCTTGACCAAAAGTCTCCAGAAAAGGCCAAAGGTGTGGAGCAGCAAGATGGAGCTGTCCTGGAGAAGACCAGAGCTTTGGGGCTGGAAGAGAGCCCTGCAGAGGAGGGCAAGGCTCAAGAGCAGGAAGAGAAATACTGGAAGGAGCAGGATGTGGTCCAGGGATGGCAGGAAACTTCTCCAACCAGAGGAGAGCCAGTGGGAGGCCAGAAAGAGCCTCTTCCAGCCTGGGAGGGCAAGTCTCCTGAGCAGGAAGTCAGGTATTGGAGGGACAGAGACATAACCCTACAGCAGGATGCATACTGGAAGGAGCTAAGCTGCGAGAGGAAGGTCTGGTTCCCCCATGAGCTAGATGGCCAAGGAGCCCGTCCACGGTACTCTGAGGAACGTGAAAGTACGTTTCTTGATGAGGGTCCAGATGAACAAGAAGTAACCCCACTGCAGCACACTCCCCGGAGTCCCTGGGCCTCAGATTTTAAGGATTTCCAGAAGCCCCTGCCACAGAAGGGGCTGGAAGTAGAGCGCTGGCTTGCTGAGTCTCCAGTTGGCCTGCCACCAGAGGAGGATGACAAACTGACTCGCTCTCCCTTTGAGATCATCTCCCCTCCAGCATCCCCACCTGAGATGACTGGACAGAGGGTTCCCTCAGCTCCAGGACAGGAAAGCCCTGTCCCAGACACTAAGTCCACATCACCCACGAGGAATGAACCTGCCACCCCGTCATGGCTGGCTGAGATCCCACCATGGGTACCTAAGGACAGGCCCCTGCCTCCCGCACCCCTCTCTCCAGCTCCAGCTCCCCCGACACCGGCCCCAGACCCACAAGCTCCTGCGCCCTTCTCCTGGGGCATCCCTGAATATGACAGTGTGGTGGCTGCGGTGCAGGAGGGGGCAGCTGAGTTGGAAGGTGGCCCATACTCCCCCCTGGGGAAGGACTATCGCAAAGCTGAAGGGGAAAGGGAAGGAGAGGGTGAGGCTGGAGCTCCTGACAGCAGCTCCTTCAGTTCAAAGGTCCCAGAGGTTATGGAGAGTCACACCACCAGGGATACTGAGCAGACTGAGCCAGAGCAGAGGGAGCCCACACCCTATCCCGACGAGAGGAGCTTTCAGTATGCAGACATCTATGAACAGATGATGCTTACTGGGCTGGGCCCTGCTTGCCCCACCAGGGAGCCTCCACTGGGGGCATCCGGGGACTGGCCCCCACACCTCTCAACCAAGGAGGAGGCTGCTGGCCGCAATAAGTCTGCAGAGAAGGAGCCTTCATCCCCTGTGTCACCCCCAAACCTCCAATCTGACACTCCAACGTTTAGCTATGCATCTCTGGCAGGACCCACTGTACCTCCCAGGCAAGAACCCAAACCAGGGCCCAACGTGGAGCCCAGCTTCACCCCTCCCGCAGTGCCCCCTCGTGCCCCTATCTCCCTGAGCAAGGACCCAAGTCTCCCTCTTAATGGAAGCACTAGGAGCTGTAGCCCAGACAGGAGGACCCCATCCCCAAAGGAAGCTGGCCGAAGTCACTGGGATGATGGTACTAATGACTCAGACCTGGAGAAGGGGGCTCGGGAACAGCCCAAGAAAGAGACCCAGTCCCCAAGTCCCCATCACCCTATGACTGTGGGCCACCCCTCGCTGTGGCCTGAAACTGAGGCACATAGCAGCCTTTCCTCAGACTCACACCTAGGACCTGTCCGACCAAGTCTGGACTTCCCTGCTTCAGCCTTTGGCTTCTCCTCCTTGCAGCCTGCTCCCCCTCAGCTGCCCTCTCCGGCTGAACCCCGCTCAGCACCCTGTGGCTCGCTTGCCTTCTCTGGGGACCGAGCTCTGGCCCTGGTTCCAGGAACTCCAACCAGAACCCGACATGATGAGTACCTGGAAGTGACCAAGGCACCCAGCCTGGATTCTTCACTGCCCCAACTCCCATCACCCAGCTCGCCCGGGGCCCCTCTTCTCTCCAATCTACCCCGACCTGCCTCGCCAGCCTTGTCTGAAGAGTCTTCTTCTGAGGCTACCACGCCTGTGATTTCAAGTGTGGCTGAACGCTTCCCTCTAGGTCTAGAGGCGGCTGAACAGAGTGCTGGAGAATTGGGCCCAGGAACCGAGCCAGCTGCCCACAGCCTCTGGGACCTCACTCCTCTGAGTCCAGCCCCCTTAGCTTCCCAGGACTTGGCTCCAGCTCCAGCTCCAGCTCCAAGCCTGCCTGGAAACTTGGGTGCCGGTACCCTGCCCTGCCGCCTGGAGTGCTCAGGGGAACTCACCAAGAAGCCAAGCCCCTTCCTGAGCCCCTCTGGAGATCATGAAGCCAATGGCCCAGGAGAAACCAGCCTTAATCCCCCAGGGTTTGCCACAGCCACGGCCGAAAAAGAAGAGGCTGAAGCCCTTCACGCTTGGGAACGAGGGTCCTGGCCCGAGGGAGCCGAGAGGAGCTCCCGGCCGGATACACTTCTCTCATCTGAGCAGCCGCTGCGTCCTGGGAAGAGCTCCGGGGGCCCACCCTGCAGTCTTTCTTCTGAAGTCCAGGCTGGACCTCAGGGATGTGCTACAGACCCCCGCCCCCACTGCGGGGAGCTTTCCCCCTCATTCCTGAACCCTCCTCTGCCCCCATCCACAGATGACAGTGACCTTTCAACGGAAGAAGCTCGGCTGGCAGGAAAAGGAGGGCGGCGCCGGGCAGGGAGGCCAGGGGCCACAGGAGGTCCCTGCCCTATGGCTGATGAGACACCCCCCACATCAGCCAGCGACTCAGGCTCCTCACAGTCAGATTCTGATGTCCCACCAGAGACTGAGGAGTGTCCATCCATCACAGCTGAGGCAGCCCTTGACTCAGATGAAGATGGGGACTTCTTGCCTGTGGACAAAGCTGGGGGAGTTAGTGGAACTCACCACCCCAGACCTGGCCATGACCCACCCCCAGCCCCCCTACCAGACCCCCGCCCACCTCCTCCCCGACCGGATGTTTGCATGGCAGACCCCGAGGGGCTCAGCTCAGAGTCTGGGAGAGTTGAGAGACTACGGGAAAAGGCGCAGGGACGACCTGGCCGTAGGGCCCCTGGCCGGGCCAAGCCTGCATCTCCTGCTCGGCGTCTGGATATTCGGGGAAAACGGTCACCTACTCCTGGCAAAGGGCCTGTAGATCGAACATCCCGGGCCCTACCCCGACCACGGAGCACCCCAAGCCAGGTCACCTCAGCAGAAGAAAAGGATGGTCACAGCCCCATGTCTAAAGGCTTAGTCAATGGCCTCAAGGCAGGATCCAGTGAGTATATCAGCAAAGTGGAAGACACTGTGGGTTGGGGTAGGTGTGGGCTAGTTAAGGGCTCCAGCTGTTCAAGCAGGTGGGGAGGTGACCCAGTTTTGTTTGCTTTGCTGTTTTTACAATGCATTCTGCTTGTCTCTACAACAGCCTTGGGGTCCAAGGGTGGCTCTGGCCCTCCTGTGTATGTGGATCTTGCCTATATCCCAAATCACTGCAGCGGCAAGACTGCAGATCAGGACTTCTTCCGCCGAGTGCGTGCATCCTACTATGTGGTCAGTGGAAATGACCCTGCCAATGGCGAGCCAAGCCGGGCTGTGCTGGATGCCCTGCTGGAAGGCAAGGCCCAATGGGGGGAGAACCTTCAGGTGAGTAGCAGGAGACACAAAGTTTAGAATCTGGTCAAAGCTCTGTCAGAGGCCACAGTAGGACACAGCCCCTATTCACAAAAAGACAAGGTCCTTTGTATGGGGAGCGGGATTGCTTGAGACCATCAGTTAGTTCTCCTTCCCCCTCACCTCAGATTCCTCCAGATTCTCACCTCAGGCATGTTTTCTTCCTCTTAGGTGACTCTGATTCCCACTCATGACACGGAGGTGACTCGTGAGTGGTATCAGCAGACACACGAGCAGCAGCAGCAGCTGAACGTCCTGGTCCTGGCTAGCAGCAGCACCGTGGTGATGCAGGACGAGTCCTTCCCAGCCTGCAAGATCGAGTTCTGACTGACCCACGCTCCCCTCCCTCAGGATCCACTCCTGTTACAGCTCATTTAGAGAATGGCTACCGCTGAGTCCTCTGGGGTTGAGGGAAGGCGAGCCTGGCAGGGGCCATGTCATGTTATTGGGACTTGGGCTAAGTGGGAGGTCCTGACCTTCCCCTCATCTCTTCCTGGGGGTTTCAAGACCAAAGGCAATGAGGGGAGATACAAGATTCTGAAAGGTCATCTGAAGCCTGAAACCCCTAGAGCAACCCCCTCTCCTAGCACTGCCGAATGCTGGTCTTGGTGAGGACGGTTTCAAACAGCACACTCCCACCCCAGGCGGAGGAGGATTAACAACATTCTCCCCCAGAACCTCATTATTTATTTATTTGGCATTCCAGAAAGGATTGCTGATAATTTAGATGATGTAGGGAAGGCCACTGTTAGTAAGGTGCCAGAGCTGCGCCCTTTCCTCCATCTGCCATGCCCTAGCCACTAGAGTCTGGGTTCCAGCAGCGACTTGGGGACCTGTGGCTGCTCTACTGTCTTACTCCGTCCCACAATATCTGAATGTCTCAATCCAAAACTTGAAGCTCTTTAGACCAACAACTACGGAGAGGAAAAGGGAGCTCATCTCTCAGCCCCTGCTTCATAGCATTTACAGCCTCGGGCCGTACCCAGACCAGGCTACCTGGGCAGCACAAAGAGCAAGGAGAGCCCCAACCCCAGTCGCTCCAAGCACCCCAATCACTTAGTCTTCACCTACCCCATTCCAATAAGCCTCATTTCTTCTCATCCCCTGCTTGGCTTCTCTGCATGTGGTCATCTGCTATGGCCTGGTGTGTAATGGGTTAAAAATAAGCCACTGCCTGACACCCACATCCACTTTAGCCATGTGTGAATCCCTAACATTCCAATCCTCTACCATCCTGCAGCTGAAATGGGAACACTGGCTGCCTCTCTAAACCTAAACTCTTGGATAGAGTTTCTGGGAGGTGGAGGCTGGACTAGAGAACTGGGGGAGGGGGGAGAGGAGAGAGGGAGGAAGGGAAAGAAGAGAGGAAGCTGAGCTATAGCTTAACTCCTCCAGAGTGAAGACAGGCTGAGCATTCTACTACAGGACAGGACCTTGCCCCAAGCAAGCCAGTGAGCAGCCCGGCCAGACTCTGCTGGCCTGAAAGACCCAGCCGCTGACAGTCTGTGGGTGCTTGCCTTCTTTGCCAAGCCAATGGGAAACCAAAAGGAGCTCACTTCCTGTTCTTTCTAGCTTCCCTCCCTGCCGCTGTGCTCCGCTCCTCCCCACACTTCCCTGCTACAGTTCCCAGCTGCTGTAACAGAGCCACCTCCACCTCTAACAATAAACCAAGTTCATTGCAGACGGTGTGGTGCTGCCTAGGCTTTCCAAGACTCCTCCAGACAGTAAGCTATCCTGGTTTCCATCCCTCTGGTTCAGTTATCATTTATCTTGGAAGACTCTCCATTATTCAAACCCATTCCAGGACCCAGGAGAGACAGCCTGTGTGAAAGGAGGACGAGATGAGAGAACCATCATCATTTCTGAAAAGAAGCAGGGTGTAATGGTGCATGCCTGTGATCTTAACACTCAGGGTAGAGGTGGAAGAATTAGGAGTTTGAGAGCAGCCTGAACTATAGAAAGTTTTAGGCCAGCCTGAGCTACACAGTGAGTGAGTCCTTGTCTCAAAAAAACAAAAACAAACAAACAAACAAACAAACAAAAACAAAGCAAAAAACAAAGCGAAAACAAGAACCAAGGGCTGGAGAGATAGCTCAGTGGTTAAGAACACTGGCTGCTCTTTCAGGACTCACATGGCAGCTTACAACTCTATCTCCACTTCCAGTGGCTCCAACACCCTTTTCTGGCCCCTGTGAGCACTAGGCATGCATGCAGTATATAGACTTATATGCAGGCAAAATGCCCATACACATAAAGTAAAAATTTAAGCAAGAAACAAACAAACAAAAAATATGAAGATAGTCTGAAATGTGGGAGCCTGTAGCAGGGACATAAACATTTGGTTTAGAGAGTGCAATTTGCATTCTATGGGGTCAGAAGCAGTCCCTGTATTTTCCCAGAAAACTCTGAGCCTTTTCACTTACTGCCCATTGGATGAAAGCTACATTAAGTCCCCACAGTAAAAGCCTTTGTAGTCTTAGGTATGTCATGAGTGGTCAGGTTATAAATGTATATATGAGAAGGGAAACCTTCTAGTCATCCCAGTGTCTGGAGCTTTCCCGATGTACATATGTCAATGGAGCAGAGGCCAGGCAGTGCCAGCTCCCGACTCACACTCCAAGGCACTAGAGGAAGGCATCAGAGAGGAAGGCATCAATCAGAGGCTGTTGCTCAAGAACTACCCAACATTCTGCTCACTAAAAACACTTGGGATGGTAGACTGACTACTACAGGGACTCTTTTTAAAGCCAATCCCTGTTTATCTGCAGTATTTGATGGGTTCAGTCATAGACACAATGGGCTTCCATATTTATTCTTGAGTTCACAAAGGTCACAAAGGCGTCACACCCCCTCGGTCATACTATTTTGTATTTATTGAGCACTTGTCATGTTCCGGCCCCAATGACTGCATTACCCACACCCACTTCCATCCCTAGATCTTTGGGAAAAGCTTCGTAATCACATATGGTCATAAAGACACATGATATAAGGACAAACCTCTTGGGGACCCTGGAGTGTTTGATCTTTGGCCAGTCTGTCCCTGGCAAACTACAGAAATATATATGTTTATATATATATATATATATATTAAATCTTTGCTCATGTCTGTACAACATTGATCTCTGCTAATTGTTTAAAATAGAACTTGATTCTCTCTATTACAGCATCTTCTAAGCCCAACAGCCCCACAACAAAAGGAGGCCTGGCTTCATAGATTGATGCAAATTTCCCAGAGCAGTCTACGTAGTCACTCTGAAGTTGCATGGCAATCTAATATCTATTTTTCTCTTGAGCTGATGTCCACAGGAGCAGGACTAGGCAGGGGAGCACCCATAAGCTCAGTCTAAACCATGAGTGTCCACCACAGATGTTTTTGAGATTGGAACTCTATTTTCCAGACATTTCAGGTGGTTGCCTGCCCTAGCCTGTGATAGTGAAGTTAAGAGTTTCCTTGATCCCAGCACTCGGGAGGCAGAGGCAGGCAGATTTCTCAGTTCGAGGCCAGCCTGGTCTACAGAGTGAGTTCCAGGACAGCCAAGGCTACACAGAGAAACCCTGTCTCGAAACACCAAAAAAAAAAAAAAAGAGTTTCCTTGAATGCACATATGGACTGAAGGTACCCTAAAAAGTTGTGAATATTTCAGTCAACAAGTAGAGACCGTGCCACCTTCCATGTTATAGCTGCTGTCCCCTCAGCATGGTATCTTCAGCAGTTAAGTGGCATTTCCTCCAACAATCTATGATTTCCCACTCCATGGTTAAGTGAAGAGCCAACAACTTCTCTGAACATCAACGGCTCCTCCGTAGGCATAAGCTCTGGCAAAAGTATGTTTCATGCCACAAGGCCTGCTTTCTCAGACACTGCTGGTATGAGCCCACACCTTGCGTGGGGCTCTTCAAAGAGCAGGCAGAGTGGGAAACCAACGACAAGACTATGAGTCACATGGTGCTGGTGGAGGGGTGAGTGCTGGTCATGGCCAGAGAGACTGGCTTTCAGTGTTTACATCACTGGGTAGACATTGAACTTAGGAGATGTCCTCAGGAGGCAGCTCATCAACCACCTCAGACTCCTGATCAATCTCCTCAGAGACCTCCTGAGCCTGCAGATCAGTCTCCTTAGAGAGCTCTTGGGATGGTTTGTCAGCCTCAGGGATGTCTTGAGATAGCTCACTGATGGCCTTCTGAGCCAGCATGCCAACCTTCACAGAGAACTCCTGGTTTGGATCTTCAGGGATCTCTTGGGTTTGCCTGCCAGTTTCCATAAGGGTTTCCTGGGCCATGCTATCAACACTTACAGGGAATCCGTGGACCATCCTGCCCAGCTCTGCTGAGACTTTCTGGCATAGCTGGTTGCTCTCCTCAGGGTTGTCTTGACAAAGCTGGCAAATTTCCTCACAAACTTTCTGAGACAGCTGGCTAGCCTGGCACAGGTGGCCTGTGTTGGTAGTAGTGTCATGGTCCTTCAGCAATAGCTGGCTGATGTCAGGAATCTCCTGGCATGTCTGGCTGACCTTGGTAACACTCTGACTTCCTGAAGGGTAGATTTCCACAGGTAGCTCTTGAGGGGACTGAGCTGGCTCAGCAAGCTCTTGCTGTCTTTCTATGTGGAACTCTCGTGTTCCATCTCCAGGAGTCTCCTGGAGCAATCCAAGGCCTTGCTTTTCTTCAGTCATATGTGTATTTACAGAGGACTGATCACTGAAGCCAAAGTGTGAGTTTCCATCTACTGCAGTAGGAGAGGAAGGGCCAGCACTGGACACAGTGCTGGAAGGCCCGCTGCTGTCTGTAAAGCAGAGTTAGAAGGTCAGGTCAAACGAGCTGCCAGAGGAGGCTCTACCCATGCCTGGACATTAAACCCTAGAGCACATTAGCTTTGCTGCTCATGTTTTTGGAGAAAAGGTCTGGATTCTTTCTAAATGTGGTAGATATATGCACTTGATCAGCTTAAAAATGGTCACACTAACCTAATAATGCTAAGGTTCACCTAAGATTCAGGAGAATGAGGCCTACTTCATCTAGTTTTTATAAATACTCTCTGATCCCAACTCTAAATTCCCATGGCTCCTCCTTCCAACTTTGGGTACATGTAAGTATTTTGTCCCAAAGGTTCGCAATTACTCTTATACATCAAAACTATGAGAAATACTTAAAATATTGATTATCAAGTTCCATCTCCACAGTTTCTAGTTCTATAGGTACAGTGTAAAGCTATGGATAGAAGAAGGGAAGAAGAAGACAATACTATTCTGTTGGAATGTTCCCAGCTGAGGAGACTATGTATGCTAGCCTATGTATGCTAGCCTATGTATGCGGCTCCGTGGTAGAGTGCTAGCCTATCATGTGGGAAGGTCAGGACTCAGTACTGCACTAACACCAGGAGTGGTGGTGTGTACCTATGACTTCAGCGCCTGGTAGGTGGAAGGAGCAGAGGTTCAAGATCATCCTCAGCTACACACAGCAAGTCAAAGGGAAGTTTAGGCTATATGAGACTGTCTATCAAAACAAACAAAACAAAACAAAACAAAAGCAAAAAAGGGAGAAAGTCTCTTAATTAAATGTGATGTTCACCTTTTGTTAAGAATCCTTTCTTAGCCAGGCGGTGGTGGTGGTGCCGCCTTTAATCCCAGCATTTGGGAGGCAGAGGCAGGTGGATCTACAAAGTGAGTTCCAGGACAGCCAGGGCTACACAGAAAAACCCTGTCTCGAAAAACCAAAAAAAAAAAAAAAAAAAAAAAAAGAATCCTTTCTTTAGCAGTTCTTGACCTTTTGGCTAAGATCAAGTAACAGATCATTCTTTTAAAAAAATCAGAGTATTTTTGGAGCAAGAGATAGCCCTAGAATTAAACAGGAGAATGTAGCAAACTTTTATAAATCAGGAGTGAAACATGGCAGCTCACACCTTCAACTGTAGCACCACAGAGCACCGAAAGTTCAAGGTCACCCTGGGCTGCCTGGCAAGCTCTGGTAAAGGCAGAAAATGGAAGGTAAACCTGTAAATGAAGACGCCGGGAAAACAACAAGGAGAAGAGAGAGAGCAGAGCCCACTGCTTCATGCCTTCCTCAGGTCTCTGCTCTCACGTGGCTGCTGTCAGAGGAGCTGCTTCTCCCCAAGTCTGTTATCCTTAGCCTCTCACAGGTTGTCCTTGGTGACAATATGAACAGTGACTGCAAGTTCTTAGGGTTGGGACACCGGTGGCAGGCAGGCAGGCAGGCAGCGGCAGTGAGGGACAAGTCTTCTCCTTAGCACCCTGCCTACAGGCATGGCTGAGACCACACAACCCCTTCATGGAGAGCGTGGCGTGAAGCTAGCATGTCAGCGCTGGCCTACAGGACGGGGCAACTTTCTAGCACCCTGTGAGGGGAAAAATTTGCTTTCTTTTTTTTCTTTCACCTAAAGATGGAAGACTATAATAGAACTCCCAAATGACAATGCTTCAGGGTATTTTTGTGTGTTTGGGGGGGGGTTCACAGACATCAGTGTCTTGTAAAAATAATGGATTATATTTCAGGAAAAAGGTACATATATAACTATTTACATTGATCTTTACATATGATTCAGGGAATTCACAGAAACCATCCAACCATCTAGGTCAGCCAGGGGTGGTGGCACACACCTTTGATCCAACACTCAGGAGGTAGAAACAGACAGAACTCTGAGTTCCAGGCCAGTCAGGGCTACACGGAGAAATTCTGTCTTAAAAAAAAAAAGTTAAAAATAATAAAAATAACAAGGACCTTAAAGTCTACAGGAAGGATGACAGGGCCTCTAGTAGTGAAAGTTCCCTTTTATAAGTGTCGAATTTATCAATGGAATTTCAGCTATCAACAGTGATAGATTCTAGAAACAGGAAGACACTGTATCAAAGAGAATCTGACCAAGGTTGATCCTGGAAAGGCTCAGCCACTGAGTTTAAGATATGCTACCTCCCCCATGCCACCTCATCCATAAAGGAGCAGAACAGCCATGCTTAAAATGGGGAGGGGCAGGAGGAAGACACAGCTTGGGCCCAACAAGGTTTACAGACACAGAATGTGTTTCTTGTGTAGACAGCTCAGCGAAGGTGTTTTTCAGTGAAGGTCTGCTACTAGGTGGAGATAAGAAGAAAGAAAAAGAAGCAAGCTAAGTTTTCCTCGGGTTACAGAGGGAGCCTTAATACTCAGTAATAGCCTCACTTCTGGGAAGCAAAGAGGGTCAGGCAGGAACAGGAGAGGTGGAGGCTAAGAGCTCTTCTAACCCCCAGGAGACAGAGAAAAGGCACCCTGAGTGTGAGGTGAACTTAAATTGAGGACATTGTTCTCCTGGTGTTAGGGAACAAACAATTTTCCCCTCACAGGGTGCTAGAAAGTTGCCCCGTCCTGTAGCGCTGACATGCTAGCTTCACGCCACGCTCTCCATGAAGGGGTTGTGTGGTCTCAGCCATGCCTGTAGGCAGGATGCTAAGGAGAAGACTTGTCCCTCACTGCCGCTGCCTGCCTGCCTGCCTGCCTGCCACCGGTGTCCCAACCCTAAGAACTTGCAGTCACTGTTCATATTGTCACCAAGGACAACCTGTGAGAGGCTAAGGATAACAGACTTGGGGAGAAGCAGCTCTTCTGATAGCAACCACGTGAGAGCAGAGACCTGAGGAAGGCATGAAGCAGTGGGCTCTGCTCTCTCTCTTCTCCTTGCTTTTATTTATGCTTTGTGTCTTGCTCCCTACAGCCCTTCGCTGGCCTCAAACCTTCAGTGATCTTCAGCCTCTGCCTCCATGGGCCAGAGTCACAGCATATGCAGGCCTGACAGAGACTTTTCTAGCTTTTAGCTTTTCTATCTATTTCTAAGTATCTAGGCTGACTTCTAGTCACTGTCAGCAAGGATTGCTGTAGAGAGGCCATCACGGGAGGTCAGGTGAAGACAGGTGAGAGTCTCACCCCTCTTTATGTAAAAGGTCCTGGGAATCACTGTCTTGAAGGAGATTCCAGTAGGGCTGGAGGACAGAGGTGAAGAGACTTTTTGCTTTAACTTGAAAATAGCACAGGAGACTGCTTCCCAGAACAGCCATTCCCATCTTCCTCTTTTTAAGTAGCCCAGGCAAGTCTTGAGCTTGCTATGAACCTCAAGCTGCTGACAACTCTAACTCCACCTCTGCCTCCTCAGGGAACCACAGTACTCAGCTACTCAAGGTAGGGTTTTATTTGCTTTGTTTTGTTTTTGTTTTTCTCAAGACAAACTGTGGAGCCCTGGCTGTCCTGGAACTCACTCTATAGACGGGTTTGATTCAGAGATCCACCTGTCTGCCTCCAGAGTGCTAGGATTAAAGGCATGTAGGGCCACTGCCTGGCTTTTATTATTATTATTTGTGTGTGTGTGTGTGTGTGTGTGTGTGTGTGTGTGTGTGTGAGAGAGAGAGAGAGAGAGAGAGAGAGAGAGAGAGAGGGAGGTGGGGGAGGAGGTGAGGGGGTGTCGGATTTGCAGGCAGTTGTGAGCCACAGAATGTGGGGCTCAAATGGAGGTCCTCTGGAGAAGCACTGCATGCTCTTAACCCCTGAGCCACCACTTCAGCCCTGTCTCCCAGGCTTTAACCCTCGTCTTCTTAACTCTCATGACCCAGCTCTCTTATCCGCCGATCCCTCCATCCCTCTTGGTTTCTGATTAAGGAAACTAAAAAAGTTTACTTACACCAAGGTGGCTTTTCAGAGCGATGCCGAAGTTGCAGGGGTGGCGAATGAAGAGTGCGGGGTGGGGAGAACGGGCTACCTGAAGCCTGGTGGTTGTGCATAGAGTCAAAGAGGGCTGTGTTGGTGGAGGGAGAAGCATATGAATAAAAGGCCCATGGCAAATCATCCAGGCTCTCGACCTAACCAAGGCCACTCTACCCTCCCTCTGACTGAAAAAAAAAAAAGTGCCCTCGAGACCCTGACCCAAACCTTTGTCATTTTTTAAACTTTATGATTCTTTTCAAATATACAATTACTAATTTGCTTGTTTACAAATAATGGGTTTAATGATGGCATTTTTGTAACGTGTTCACATTTATCTGCCACCCCCATTATGCTGTCCTGTCCCTTTCCCTTGTTCCCCTACTTTCCAACAGACAGACCCGCTTCCAACTCCTGTTACACACACATACATATGGTTCATTCTATAATACAAAATGTACTTTTTAAAAAAGTAGATGACAGCTCCGAGGGCTGAGCAGCCAGCTGCCAAGGCTGGGGATCTGAGTTTGGGCCAGGGCCTGCCTGGTGGGAGGAGAGGAGATCCCCATACTCTGTCCTTTGCCTTGCACCACTGAGCCTTATCCCCAGCAGAGAATGAAAAAAACCTTTCAAGTTGCTTTGGAAGTGAAAACTTGATTCTCTCCTGCTGCTTTCAAATTTTCTGTCTTCTGCCCCTGTGGTACTGCGGGTCCTTAATCCCGACTTTGTTTTTCTTTTCCTTTTTAACGTACTTTTTCCTAGTTTTTTGTTTTTGTTTTTTTGTTTGTTTGTTTGTTTGGTTGGTTGGTTGGTTTTTCGAGACAAGGTTTCTCTGTATAGCCCTGGCTGTCCTGGAACTCACTTTGTAGACCAGGCTGGCCTCGAACTCAGAAATCCGCCTGCCTCTGCCTCCCGAGTGCTAGGATTAAAGGCGTGCGTCACCATGCCCGGCCCTAGTTTTTCAATAAAACCTACAGAACTGTGTTTTATTGGATCATATTAAACCTATAAATTACCTTGGGAAGAAGTAATATTCTTTTATTCTCTCTTTTTTTGTGTGTGGGTGTGTGTAAACATGCATATATGTTGATGTATGTGTGCACACGTGTGTATGCACTAGTGTGGAGGTCGGAGGCTGGTGCCAAATGTGCTCTCAGATTAGTCTCCGACTTTTTAAATTTAACCTTACGTGTATATATGTTTGCTCACATGTATCTCTGTGCGCCACATGCATGCCTGGTGCCTGAAGAGAATTTTAGAGGACTTTGGATTCTCTAGAACTGGAGTGACAGATGGCTGTCACCTGCTCTGAGGGTAATGGGATCATACCCAGGTCCTTGGTATTTATGTATGTATATGTGTGCTCGTGTGTACGTAAACAACCCAAAGCATGTGGATGATGGTCAGGAAGCAACTTAGGGGAGTTGGTTCTTTCCTATCATGTAGGTCCCAGGGATCAAATTCACATCATCAGGCATGATAGCCACTACCTTTACCTGCTAAGCCATCTTGCCAGCTCCAATTGTATGTTGTTAAAGCCACTTCTATGTCTTTATGGTTGTCCAATTGTGGGTTTGTTTTTTTCACAAACTATTCTTTCATTTACTTTTCTGTATTTAGGTTTCCTTGAGAAGTAACAACTGTGCAGGTCTGCCCTCTTTCAGAAAAACATGTCCCATCAACATCAACTGTGCGGCTGACACTAAAGAGGAAGATGACGTCTTAGGACTGAGGCCCATGCCCCAACAAGAACACAGCACACCAGGCAGCATCAGCCTGTTTCATGGAAGCCTTAAAACCCAGGGAGACTCAGACTTCTTCCCAGAAACAGAGAAAGTAAATTAGCTCCTGGGGTTGTCTGTTTGTTCATTTGTTTTCTAAAGTGTCTAAAACGAAGACAGGATGAGTTTTCAAACATCTTCTTGACCTATGCTAAATTAAAACGTTATAAAATACAAGCTTCCACTGCAATAGCCTCAGCTATTCCATCATACAGCTCACTGTGAGCTGCAAGAGGCTCTTCTGCCACAAGATGTAAGCAAAGAGGAACATGAGTGCCATCTGCATGATACTCTCTACAAACTGGTGTTGGATAGCAAAGATAACCTTTAAAAGGGAAGGAGGGAGGGAGGGACGGAGAGCAAGAGGGATAATTCTACTCTGATGTTAAGCTCTACAAGCAGATTTTTGTTTTCAGTGAGGAGCTGGGAGAAGATGAATTTGGCTCTTTTATTTCAAGAAGTATAAAATGGGGAAGGGGACGCGGGGAGGATTTGATTGTCTTTTCTGTTCTCTACAGGTACTAGGCACCAGGCACATATAAAGTATGTCTACATACATGCAGTCAAATATACATATAAAATAAAAATCTATAAATAAATAAATGAAAGTAAAAGAAAGGTAGCTGAATGTGAACCCAGAGAACAAGTCAGTTATCAGCACTCCTCCATGGCGGCTGCTTCCAGCCGTGAGATCCTCTCCAGCTTACTTCATGATAAAAGATGAAATAAACTCTTTTTCCTCAAGTTGCTTTTGACCATAATATTTATAGAAAAAGAAATCAATCGAGGACAGCATCATGTCACAGCTTACCTGAGAAAGCAGACATGGGCCACCAGTATGATCAAGAAAAATCTGCCTATTCTGATAGCTGAAGTCTGAAAAGTCAAGTGACCATGTAATCTTTGCTGCCCACAGCCCAGTGCTTTTCAGCTTGGGTTAATGTCTTTGGCTGCCAAGCCTCCATATTTAGTTCCTTTTAAAAAAAATATGTATTTTCAGCCGGGCATGGTGGCGCACGCCTTTAATCCCAGCACTCGGGAGGCAGAGGCAGGCAGATTTCTGAGTTCGAGGCCAGCCTGGTCTACAAAGTGAGTTCCAGGACAGCCAGGGCTATACAGAGAAACCCTGTCTCAACCCCCCCCCCCAAAAAATGGTATTATATATATATATATATATATATATATATATATATATACCATTGTTCTCTTCAGACACACCAGAAGAGGGCATCAGATCCCATTACAGATGGTTGTGAGCAACCATGTGGTTGCTGGGAATTGAACTCAGGATCTCTAGAAAAGCAGTCAGTGTTCTTAACTGCTGAGCCATTTCTCCAGCCCCACATTTAGTTCCTAACTATTCACGTGTGTCAGTGCATGTGTATGTATGGGCACATGTTGAGACGAGAAGATAACCTTGGCACCATCAGCAGCTCCACTCTTTTCTGATTGAGATTTTCTTCACTGGCTTGGAACTAGCCAAGCAGGCTAAGCTGGCTGGCTGGCTTATAACCCTCAGGATGTGTGTGTGTGTGTGTGTGTGTGTGTGTGTGTGTGTGTGTGTGCCTACCAAGTACTGGGTCTATATGTATTCTTTTTTAAAGATTTATTATTGTTTTTTAAATTAAGAATTATGTGTATGTGTGCCTACTTCGCTATACATCCATCATGTGCATGAAACTGCCTACAGAGGCCAGAAGAAGAGCCCACAGAAGTGGAGTTTTAGGAAGTCGTGAGATGCCCAATGTGGGTGCTGGGAACTGAACCTGGGTCTTGTGCAAGAGCAGCAAACACTCTTAACCACTAAGCCATTTCTTCAGCCCCTTATTTAATTTTTAAATTGTATGTATATGTGTGTCTATATAGTGACTGTATGCAGGAGTGCTGGTACCCACAGAGATCAAGAGGGTGTTAGAGTCCCAGGAGCTGGGGTTACAGGTAGTTGTAGGCCATCTTACATGGATACTGGCAAATGAATTTGGCTTCTCGTCAAGAGAAGTTAGTTGTTTGAAACAGGGTTTCTCTGTGTAGCCCTGGCTGTCCTGGAATTCACTATGTAGACAAGGCTAGACTCAAACTCAGAGATCTACCTGCCTCTGATTCTCCAGTGCTAGGGTAAAAGGTGTTTACCACCAGGCCAGCTAAGTTTTTCAAAATACAGGCTACAGGGATCCAACTTAGGTTCTTATGCTTACAACACAGTACTTTACTCACTGAGATATCTATAGCACCCTCTCCCCCTCCCTGCCTCCCTCTCTGTCTCACACTAACATGCCCACTCTCCCTGTCTCTCCTCTCTTTCCCTGTGCTGAGGACGGATCAGAGGGCTCTGTGTTTCTAGGCAAACACTACCACTGAGTTAAATTCCCAACTTCCTATTTTCAATTTTGGGTTTTCTGTTGTTTTATTTATGTGTATGGGCATCTGCATATCTATGTGCAGATGTGCTTCAGTGCCCATGGAGGCCAGCAGAGGGTGTCAGACCCCTAGAGCTGGAGTTAACAGACAGGCGACTGTGAATCACCTGATGTGGGTGCTGGAAGTAGAGCTCTGGTCCTCTGCACGAGCAGGGAGCACTCTTAACTGCTGAGCCATCATCTCTCCTGCCCCATTTTAAATTCATAATTTTCTCATGTTCTACAAATTACAGGTATGGAGGTAGAGCTAGTGATACACACAGTACTTCCCATACCTGCAGATGCCTGTGCATGGGCATCAGTGTGGCGCTGGCAGACTTTAGTCAAGAATTCACTCACTTGGCGCAAGGAAAGGGCATTGTGCAGTGTCTCCAGGGGGTAGATGGTAGGTACCATGGAGCACCCTTCAAATCCTGTTGGAAAAGAGATGAACAAAGTGAATGTTACTCCCACCAGATTCACTCCAATTGGCCAAGGAAGGATGGAGAGTCCCTGAGAGCCATCAAGAGGATCTGT
Organism: Mus minutoides; assembly: GCA_902729485.2. Lineage (NCBI taxonomy): Eukaryota > Metazoa > Chordata > Mammalia > Rodentia > Muridae > Mus > Mus minutoides. The sequence goes on along the minus strand of LR749988.1, from coordinate 186,146 downwards.
GGCTTTTAGAGAATGGGGTATCCAAGACGTCCAGGGGAAGGAACTCTTTGGAGCCCTTCAGGAAGTCTATTTATGTCATGTCCAATTTTCCTAAAATGTCCACCCATTAACGCCTCCAGGTGATCGAATCACCTCTCACCCTACCTATGGAGGGCCTACAGCATCCTGTGGGCAAACAAGAGCACCAGCCTGCTCTTGTACTTTCTGGGGCAATAAAACAAGGAGCAAGAGGCAAGGGGTTGAAACTGTAGATCTAACATGAGGCGGTGGGTCATGGAGCTCGGAAAGAACAGCAGATTTCAGGGATTGTGAAGAAAACAAAAAAAAGAACAGATTAAGGAGAAGGCATGGAATCCAAGGAGGGGCTCATGCAAACTTAGGATGTGGGTGGAAGGGCTAGAATACTCAGATGCAAACTGGAGCATGCAATACATGAAGCTCAGCTGAGGAAAACCACATGCATGAACAGGGTAGGGGATGGGAGTTCTTTCTTGGTCATTTCCATCACATTAAGGCCTTTTCGTTATGCTCTACTGCAACATCCTGGGCTTGCTAGGTTTTCTCTATTCCACCAAGAAAATGAGGCAACTCTTGCCCCTCCAAAAATACAATATAATCCAGGTCTACAAGTCTCAGTAGGGTCAAAGGTAGACATCAATGGATAACCCTGCTCCTGGGACAACTAACTGAAGGATCGAGAACACGCCCTAAGCACATTCTCAGCCCCAGATGGTTCCAGTGCTTCTCTGTAAAGGAACGAAGAACAGGGAGGGCAGCACCATCGAGGGAAGACTTAGTCTCTCCTTCACCAATAAGGAAAAGTCCGGGCTCACGTTCCCATACCTGATCATCTTTTAACCTGCAGCTCTGCTTGTCTGGATGTTCACTTGATGCCCTGTGCCTTGGCTTCCCTTATAATCTAGTGGCAGGAGGCAGAGGAGTCCCTAGCTCATCAGAGTGGTTAGGAAAATGTTTGGTTTTGAAGATGATGGTAGTAAAAGATTAGAGAGATAAGAACAGATTAAAAATAAATAAAGCAAAACACAGATTCCAGGGCAAGAGATTACTCCTTTGCTGAGTAGAATGGGTAACATTAGGGGGAAGTGAGAAAGGAGACTAGAAGGGAGATGAGCAGCCAATGCTACAGCTACCAGGCAGCCTGGCCCCAATCCCAATCAAGCAACTAATGCAAGTCACATAACCTCGGAGACTAGAGGCTCTCTGGCCAGAAATGCAGTAAGCAAAGCAAGCAGCCAGCCTGTGGCAGGGGTACCGTAGAGGCACTCGGGGTCATCCTGGCCTGAGCGCAGCCAGTTCCGGAAGAGGCGCAGGTGGTAGGAGCACTGGTGCAGGTGGTGCGCCAGCGTGGCATCCAAGGAGACTGGCCAGCCCCTTGGGCAGTCAGAGGAAAGAGAGCGCAGCAGCCGGACCACAGGGTGCTGGTCATCCAGCAGCTCTGCAGGGGACAGAGGGACCACGATAGGAAGCACAAAGATAGAGAACAGGGAGAGACAATGAGGGGCACTGACTGACACAAGTGTCACTGAGAGTGGGGACCACTTCGACCCAAGGTCAGCTAAGGAAGAAGGAGAGATGGTCAAAGCCATGGCCCATCCCTCACTCGGAAGAAGAGTATTGGCACCACACAGTGAGACTCAGAGAAGGCATTAATCAGACCCTAAAACTCCAGCCCCCTTTCCTCCCTGAGCACAATTCAGTCAGTACTAGTGGAGCAGTTACACCACTCTGGAAAAGGGTGAGCTTGCAATTCTGGAGCCAGGAGCCTTGAGTAGAGCTCAGTACCTCTGAGCCATCTTAGATTAAACCCTAGGGTCCACTTCTCAGACAAATGTATGTATGGGGTTGGGAAAGAGATGAAGAGATTCAGAGTCACTCTGAGAAGAAGGTCAAAATGATACTAGGTAGCACGATAATGCTAGAACTGAGAACATTCCAGAAGGCCGAGTGCTGCAGCAGCGCAGACTCTTAAGGCAGCCACAAATAGACCTGGTGCCAGGTGGCTGGCACACCATGCTGGCAGGAAGCCAGGAGTAGGACTCCTTTGAAACAGTGAAGGAAAAAACAAAACAAAAAATAAAAACATCAGACTCTGCTCTTTCTAATACAAATATGACTAACTGTCCTTTACCTTACTCTTGTACAAATAAAGTCTCAGGATGTGAGGGTGGGGGCTGCATCATTTTATGTTTTCTTTCTGCTGATGATCAGCCTCTGCCCTTTGTTCAGCTGCTGTGTAGAAGAGCTTTGATTTGGCACCCCTCAGACTTTTAGCCTCTTGGCAAATTCTGTGGATGCCTGGGATTCAGCAGCAAAAGTGCTGAAGGCATCGAAAGTCATGTGACGAAGGGTACAAGAGGGACAGCATCGTATGATCTTGGAGGAAGTCTATGGGATGAAGACCTGATGTGACCACGAGCAATGGCTGGAGTATAGAAAGTCAGTACGGGAAAGGGAGGAGGGTCAAGGCAGGTGAGAACTGCTCAGAACACCAGGCCAGAGCCGGTTCACCTGGCGGTCCCACGAGACTGTGGTTTCCAAAGAGCTTGGTCTTTGGATGTCAAGAGAGCACTCAAGCCTTCCTGGAGCGGCCCAGTGAGCCCTGACTGTACCCTGGTCACACAGCCATGCTGTGGGCACTCTGACTGTACCCTGGTCACACAGCCATGCTGTGGGCACTCTGATATTCCCGATGGGGTGGGCCACTGGCTCTTTCCACTAGATTAATTTGCTTTGGTGAGTTCGGCACACAGTTTAGTGATGTGCCACACCTGTGTGTTGGTTGTAGCTACAGGATATGATATAGCTCATGGGAGCACAGGCAGGGATGATGTTCTAGGGGCTCCTCTTCTACTTAAGTATGGAGACAGCATTGCCTTGTCTCTCTTCCAAAGCCAGGTCCAGTTTTGGGGGTGTTTGCTTGTTTGTTTGTTTGTTTGTTTGTCTGTTTGTTTGTTTTCTCAGCTGTTGCAAAGCCAGGCATCATGCAAGGAGATGGTGGGTGGTGATTGGGTGGTAGGCTGGCACGCTGTTATGAAGACTCTGCCACAAGCAATTGTAGAAAGCTCTGGAATTGCTGAGTCAGTAAGGCAAGACCTTGGCCATGGGATAGAGCTCTCATGTTGTCTTAAAGGCTAAACTCCATCAAGATGATCTTCTTTGCCAAATACAATAGCTCCAAATTTTTTATTATAACAGGTAAATCCCAGACTCTGGGCTTTGCAAGCACATTAACCTCCCAGCTCAAACACAAGAAAAACAGGCGCTAGAAGATCCCTGAGGGCATGTGCAAGGCTGTCAGAGACCTCGGGCTGCTCTCCTGAACTATACCTGAATTGTCCAGGTCTTCCTTCCTTTCCTTCTTTTTTTTTTTTTTTTTTTTTTTTTTTGGTTTTTCAGACAGGGTTTCTCTGTATAGCCCTGGCTGTCCTGGAACTCACTCTGTAGACCAGGCTGGCCTTGAACTCAGAAATCCGCCTGCCTCTGCCTCCCGAGTGCTGGGATTAAAGGCGTGCGCCACCACACCCGGCCTTCCTTTCCTTCTTAAGGCAAAACTAATTCTTGTTTCTTCAGCTGCTGAGTCTGCCAACCAAGGCTTCAGAGAAGTGGAGATATAGCTTTGTGGATTTGTTTTACGAATTTGGATCTTTTCTTATGGTGCCTAATAGACTAGGAGCTACGCGATTTAGCTCTTACTTCAGACTCCCAAGCTTCTGGTAGTCTAGGTACTCTTTAATCCAGTCCCGGGCTTGGGCTTGGGGCTGGGCATGAAGTTCTATGCTGTGATGATTGTGCCATGTGAGGCTATATGACTTAGCACAGACATGTCACTGTGAATGGAGACTTCAGCCACAGGGAGAAGAGCAAGTCTGGAGGTAGAGCCGGACTGAATAAATTTAGGGTCACCAACCATGGGAGAGACTTCAGCAATGTCTAGAGGATAGGCATGGCCTGGCCAGGCTAAAATCTAACATCTGTCACTGGCAGCTAGCTGGTGGGTACCGGAAATCAGAACAGTCTTCGGTTGGAGTCGCAAACAGAAGAAAACCGTATCTAACAAACTGAATTTACTTGGAGACAAGAAACAACATAGAGGGAAAAAAAAACCCTAAGGATATAAAAATAAAAGCTCAGTAGGGAGTGGGTCTTAGGTTCTCTTGCTGTGACCCCCTCACAGTGCAGTGCCCACAGACCTAGTTCTTCTATACACTTACAATGTTACTCTTTCCTAAGTTTTGCCAGGATTCTCATCTCAACTCTTCATTTCCAGCTTCTTTGAGATAGTGTTGCCATAGGTACATCTGGCCTTGGGAAACTGAAAACTTAAGATCCAGAGGCTGGGGCCTAGCTCACTGGCAGAACATATGGCTAGTATACACAAATACCTGGGTTCAATCTCCAGCACCAACCATTCAGCCAAAAAGAAAAAAAGGAAAAAGAAACAGAAATGAAAGAAAGAATCCTCAAGAAACACTCTTTCTCCTTACCTAATACCTCCCTTCCTTTTTCTTTTCTTTTTCTTTTATCCCCTGTTTTCTAGGCTCAAGCACTAGGTTAGTAAAACATAAAGCAGATGTCAGGAACACAAGAGCCACACATAGTACACAAGATGGCAGGAGACGGAATATGGAGATGGTAAGTGATATATCCAAAGCTAAAGCTCTTATTGGTAACTGTAGGGTTGCTCCAAAAGAAGAACACACTCATCATCGACCCCATCAAAAGAGCTGGAGAGTAAGCTAGGAAGGTCAAAATTGCATAAACTGACATAGCAGGGAGAGAAGAAATGAGCCCAGGTTAGGTAATGCTATTTTCAACTAAGAAGGAGAGCCTAGTCTCTCTGCAAACAGTCTGCCGGGGATGTGATAGGAAAGGGAGAGTCATAACTGATGTTTTGGTGCTGATGCTGACAAAAGTGATGTGATGATGATGGTGATTATGGAAATCAGACCCTGAGTTGCCACAGAGATAGGTCAGCCTATCCAGCTTACAGCCATGGCTAAGGCTGTCACAAAGGAAATGCCCCAGGAGGGACACTTAGTGAGGGGCTCATTCAGAGAAAGCAGGGTGTCAATATCGTGAAAGGAGAGGCAAAGTCAGTGTCGGAACTCAGGGTGCAGCATCTGGAGGTGACATGAGGAGGAGGAATGATGCTGAGTCAGAAGCAAACGTACCGTTAGTCGGATGCTTTGCAAACGACACAGAAAATCGTTTTACGGCCGGGACAAACAAGAGCTCTGGGGAGAAAAGACATCACGGGGATTATACCCACCCCTGTGCCCGCCCTCAGCTTTGGAACCTGCCCACTGTGTGCTTGGTTCTTTTCCTTAATGTGTAATCTGGTCCCATCCCCATCCACATTCACTTACTTCCTCTGCTGTAATCTCTCAGCAGTTGGTGTCACTTCTACCACAGCATGATCCCACCAAAGAACCCTAATTTCACCACCATGTTCTCCTCCTAGCCATGTGAAGTAAAATCTGTGTAGAAACTTCCCTCCCTTCCCCCAGTGTCCTTCCATGTCACTTTTTCACCTCAGCTGAGCGACTACCACATCCCTAACCCTGATCCCCTGAAATGTAACTAAGACTCCACTGCATTCCTCCTGACCATGGATCATCCATCCTCTTGGTCCTCACCCCTACAGGCCAGAATCCAGGAAAGAGTACAAACTGATGCAGCCAGGCTGTGTGGGGGAGATTATGAAGGGAGAAGCATAAATAAGTAGTATTTGTATGGTGAGAGGGAATGCAAATGGAGGAGTGGAAGGGTCCTGGCTCCTTCTCCCACTTATTATCCATGAAGAAAGCTTGGTATAAGGCCACTGCCAGTGCCATCTTAAGCATGAAGAGTTCTGGAGCTCTATGCTTGCTGGGGGATAAGTTGAAAGAGAGAGGGAGAGAGGGAGAGAGAGAGAGAAAGAGAGAGAAAGAGAGAGTTGCCCCCCCCAAACCACCCACATACCATCTCGGTGCTTTAGACTGGCAGGCGGGAGCTTTTTGCCATGGGTGCGGGCGTAGTCCTGAAGATTGGGAGCGCTGGAGGAACCACCCAGCACTGTGGTGCTGAACAGCCCTGTGCACTGTGAGCCTGCAAGGCCAGGAGCACATTAGTAGCCGCGCAAAGCTGCATTCACAACACCCAACTCCACTGTACCACATTAAGACACACACAGCCATTCAGCGCCACCACAAAGCGGCTACTCCAAGTAACCACAGAGTGTTCACTACTGTCCATAGCCACACCAGGCAAGCAAAGTAGCAAATCTCCAGACTATCTACACGGCAGACAAAAGGCCACTACAAAATGGTTAGTCTTATTAGGTACTCAAAGCCACTGAGGTAACTGTGCTTTCCAGGTGCTCTCTAAGGAAAGAATAGAGGCTCCCTAACTTTTAAAAACGTTGTATGGGAGGAGGGGAGAATGCATGCCATGGCACACACTGGAGCCCAGAGGACAGCCTGCTATACCCAGTCCTCGCCATCCTCCATGAGGGCCCCAGGGATTAAACTCAGGTCATCAAGTTTGGCAGCAAGTGAGATTCATTATCGCTGAACCACCTCACTGGCCCATGTTTCCTTCGACTTAATTGGATGTCCTTCGCTCTGGAAGAAGATTTGAGAGACTTAGAAATCTAGCCCCTTATAAGTTTGAAAGGGAAAGGCTCTCACTGAAACCAGAGGCAGGGTTTTAGGTACTTGGCTAGCATACAATTCCAAGTTCTTCATCCAACGCCCCCATCCTCCAGGGATATATATATATCTTTTTTTTTTTTTTTTTTTTGCCACTTACATGTATGAGTCTTGTACTTTTAAAGCCAGAAGGGACTCAGAGACCATCTAGTATAACTTTCTCATTTTATATACCAGATCCAAAAGGGTCTGTCTCCTTTGCTCAGGGTCACAGTACAGGAGCTAAGGGGACGGGAATCAAGATCTCTCTCTACTCCAATGACTGTGTTTGGTTAGAAAAGAGATTTTTGGTTTTGTTTTTTTTTGTTGTTGTTGTTGTTGATGATGATGATTTTTTTTCACAGAGAAACAGCATAGATTCTGAAATCAAGATGGACACAAATCAGAAGATAGATGAAAAGCCAGTTGCTTATAAAGTAGTGTGTGCGTGCCAATTACGTGCTAAGTGCCCTATAAGACTGAAGGTAGGAAACAACAAAAACTGGGTTTTTTTTTTTTCCTGCTCTGAAAAGTTTATTATCTTGCAAGCCCAGTGATCAAAACCAGCTGCTCACATGTGTAAGTTCAAAGAAAACAAAAAGAAGTGGCAATTTCAGGAATAAAAGAACCTCTGAAAAGAGTGAGTCAGGTCAGTTACTGTCCCCACTGTGATGGAGAATGGGCTAGACCTCCCTTCTACTTCTCCGGCCTCCGGCGTTTGAGGACAGGGAAGCCATAAGACGGATATTCATGATCGGGTGTGGCAGCACACACCTTTAATCCCAGGACTCAGGAGGCAGAGGCAGACAGATCCTCTGTGAGTTTGAGGCCAGCCTAGTCTACAGAGTGACTTCCAGGGTAGCCAGGGCTATGTAGAGAAGCCCTATCTCAAAAAACAAAACCAAAATGAAGACTGACATTCAGATCCTTGGGATTTGATCTTCTATTTCCAAATCCATCATAACCAAGGCCCTGGGCTTGGCAGGGGAGGTCATGATCATATTCAGACTGGAGAAGAGGATCGTTTCCCTGGAGCCTACAAAGAAGACCAGGACTTCTCTGCAGCAATGGCTTCCAACTTTCATGCCAAATCAGGCTTGAGAATGAAGAGGCGACACATTGCACAAGATGTCTGCTTTTCTTTAGAGGAAGCTTAAGGTAGCTGGCTCTATCCTAGACCACACCAAGTTCTGTCCTGCATTGACTTCCTCTACTGAGTAATCCCGAGCTACAATCATGCCAGCTTACCTCAGAGGGCAGTCTCTGTCGTACCACCACCATCTATCACAAGGTCTGCATGCCTTGTTCAGTTTGCTCTTGAGATAGGCGTCTCCCTGTGTTGTCTAGCTTTGGTCTATGGGCACTCCCACTGTCCTATACACCCAGCTTACTTTTATACCCAGCTTACTTTGCTGTGCTTCCCCCTCCTCCCCGTGTTCTTCGTTATTTGTTTTGATTTATTTTATTTTGTTTGAGAAAGAATCTCATTATGCAGCCTTGGCTGACCTAAAACTCATAACTGGCTAAGCACTCATTATGTAGACCAAGCAGGCCTGAAACTTCCAGAGATCTACCTGCTTTCTGCCTCCAAACCTCCCGAGTGCTAGGATTAGAAGTGTGCACTGCCATGCCTGGCTTCTATGCCTGATTCTTGATATAACTCCTGCTTGTACATGTATCTATTTTCTTTTTATTTATTTATTTATTTTATTTATATGAGTACACTGTAGCTGTTTTCAGACACACACCAGAAGAGTGCATTGGATCTCATTATAGATGGTTGTGAGCCACCATGTGGTTGCTGGGAATTGAACTCAGGACCTCTGGAAAAGCAGTCAGTGCGCTTACATCTCTCCATCCCATGTATCTACTTTCTAACCTACCTGAGATCTAGTCTTTATGTTTCCTGGTGTTTGGACAAGATCATGTGTCCTGGGGTTTCCACATCACAGACCTACACAGTTGTCATTTAATCCTCAGACCCCAAACCAACAAACTCACTTCAGTTTCTAGAAGGCAATCAACCCTAGAAATTTATCTTGGAAAGTTACCTAAACATTTCTCCTCTAGCTCAAATGTTAACCATTTAGGGACCCAAAAAATCAAGCAGCAAGAACAAAAGTAACAGAAAAATTAGAGGATTTAAATTGAAAGAATAGGACAAGAATTTTAAAAATTGAGCCAGGAGGAGGCTGGTGAGATGGCTCAGCAGGAAAGAGCACCCGACTGCTCTTCCAAAGGTGATAAGTTCAAATCCTAGCAACCACATGGTGGCTCACAACCATCCGTAACGAGATCTGGCCCCCTCTTCTGGAGTGTCTAAAAACAGCTACAGTGTACTCACATATAATAAATAAAAAAATAAAAAAATAAAAAATTGAGCCAGGAGAACCAGTTCAGACCGCACACAGTCATGTCTGACCTCCAGTTAGTTCAGAGGTAGTCTGATCTCTCAAGGACTACCCTTCCCAAAGAACACTGTACCCTCTGAGGCTTGGTGCTTCATCAAGTCTGTGTCCTTAGAAAAAGTTCAATGATGTTCTCCACCCCTCTCCAGGGTTCAAAAAATATCAAGAGATATTCCCTCAAAGTCTCTAGAGAAGCCTCTGCCTATACACCCATCTCAGATTTGTGTCCCTCAAGCTTCCGGAAGGAAAGGAAAAAGTTACAGGATTAGAAAGGCAGGGAGTGAAAACCAGGTTTCAGAGGAAGACATGGCACAAGGTCTCATATGAACATAAGACAGCTGTGCGTCACAAATACCTCTGTTACACCTCTGTCATTGATAACTCTGAAGGGCCAGAGCCTCCATGGTCCCTTAAAGTCTGGGCTACACTGGAGGGACAGATAAGGAATGAAAAAGAGAACCAGAAAACACCCTTCACAGGGAAAATGGGGGTTGGTGGAGCAAATCTAAAGGCAAACACTCTTCTGGCATGAAAACCATCATCTTGGATGCATGTTCACGTCTAACTATGGCTTCCTCCACGACATTCTCCCTTCCCATATCTGACAGTGCCCCTGACTGGATGGGATGGTCCCAGTTCTATAGTGAACATTTCCCACAATAAAACTCTGGATAACAGACAGACAACCTTTTCCAACCACAGTGAGAGAGGAAAACCTACCGAGGCCACTCTGCTTCATCTCTGTTGGTGGCCGTGAAGATGAAAACAGACGGTAGCCACCAGGTCTTGAAGATGAAGTTTCAGACAGCACCTGGAGAAAAAGGTCACTAGATTAATCAACTGCTTTGTCATCTCAAAGTATAGAACCCAGTCTCTGAATTCTTGCCCCTATGAAGCCAAGCAGTATCAAGATTAGATGAGCCAAAGGATTTTTATGGTGGAGGAGGATTAAGACAGGAGGCGAGTGCACAGTGCAGAGCTGAACCGTCCAGGGTGTCCGTCTATGTTAGAAGGCACGTCTATTGCCAAGACTGGACCTCCAAGCCTTCCCACCCCCACCCCAATCTGAGGAACCATGACCCAAGTATTCGCCATCCTCAGCAGAGTAGGTTCTCCAATCTTACCTGTTCCTTCCTAGGACCCAGAAAGACAACCGCAGTGACTTAGCCACAAATAAAATATGGCCTGCCTTCTCAGCTTCTTTTAAAGCCAAGAAGCCCTCCCCTGCAATCAATTTTATTTCTGGACACATGAAACCAAGGGTTTTTTTTTTGTTTTTGTTTTATTGTTTGTTTGTTTTTTAAATATCCATGAGGGCCAATCACACAACCCCCAAGCATACATATATCAGTTTTCCTAGATCCCAAAAAGCATAGACAGAAGGCAGCAAAGGAAGGCAAGACAGGGAGAGACACCTGTGTGCAGGAAGCCAGGTGAGTGGTGGACACAGCCCGGGGCTGTAGGCCGATGGCTGGGGAAAGCCTGGGGAGGTCTCCTGACCTCCTACGGCGCCGTCCCCTCAAGGGGATCAGGTCCAGGTTCCCCGTGCACTGCATGTTCATGACCTGCAATCAGACCGGGTGGAAAGCCGGTCAAAGCTTCTTTAGCCTCACGTTCCAAAAGCCCCAGTGCCCACAGGGCAGAGCCAGTTTGTGAGCTGGAGAGGATGGGCCGCTAGAACAGATGCTACCAAGGTCATAGGCTTTATAATCTAAGAGTTCAAAAGATGTGAGATGACAAGAGAAGAAGGGTGAGATGCCACTGACGGGGGGTGGGGGTGGGGGGAGACAGTCCAGGGCCTACAGAGCAAGGAGAGAAAGGGTTAATAAATACGTGAAGGCTGAGTGAGCAAGGAGTGCACTGAGCCAGGATCTAACCACACCAGTAACTCAGAGGAAGGACTGTGACTACAACAGAATCATAGATGGGTCTGGTGGCTCTGCCCTGTGATGCCAGCTACTCGGAGACTAAGACAAGAGAATCACCAACTCAAACCTGTGTGTGCTCCAGAGTAAGTTCAAAGCCAGCCTTGGTAACTTAGCAAGACCCTGTCTTAAAATCAAAAATACTAGAAAGAGCTTTGGATGTTGCTCAGCAGAACACTTGTCTGGTGTGTGTGAGGCTCTGGGTTCAATCCCCACTACCACACAGAAAAAAGTGATCATACTCAAGAAAGTTTCCAGAAGGAAGACAATCCCAGCAAGCCTGAGAGAGGATGTCACAGAGTTTTCCTTGGTTTACGTCTATGGTGCTAACATAAGATGACAAAGAAGCCGGGCGTGGTGGCACACCCCTTTAATCCCAGCACTTGGGAGGCAGAGGCAGGCGGATTTCTGAGTTCGAGGCCAGCCTGGTCTACAGAGTGAGTTCCAGGACAGCCAGGGCTATACCGAGAAACCCTGTCTTGAAAAACCAAAAAAAAAAAAAAAAAAAACAACCCATGACAAAGAGACAGCCCTAAACAGACAATTACATCTCATTCTGTCCATTTGATGTACTGCACATGAGTGATGACATGTACAGAGAACTGGATGCCACATTATACCTGTACCTCAGAGACAAACTAGGCACATCTCACCTACAGAAACTACATGTTCACAGTATCAATTCCATCCTGCAATAACCAGAAGTAAAGGCTAAGAAATAGTTTATTTTCTTGTGTTTCTCCAAAATCTGAAATTTAAACCTCTGCATTAACATATGAAAGCTTATTTTAGATTCTTTTCCCTAAATCAGAAAACCAATTCCCATAAGACAGAGACTGATAAAGAGCCAGGTGAGTGGATCCGTGAGTCCAGAGCAAAGTCTCTGTGACAGGGATGAGTCATGGTGTCAAAAGGAATGTCACGGAGGAAACTAAAGAAAGCATCGCTGGGCTAGAGGAGATGGTGCTACCAAGAAAGATGAAACAAAACCCAGGGGCAGTAAAGAGATGCAATGATATCAGCACAAGTTCTGTCCTCTGGATTAGAAAACCAGAAGTAGGATTTGGGATAAAGTCTAAAAATAGCAAAACAGTACAGGCAGATATGCTTCCTCATTAGGCGAGACACAATGAACTCTAGACGATCAATCGTCCTTCTGACAGACACTACTCATGAGTCTAGTGGTATTAAAGTGCCAGAAACCTTCTCATACCTGGAACAAATAGAAGGAGAGGGGCTGGTCTCTAATACCAATTTCACAGTTACTATAGTTACTTTAATGCATCTATAAGGCGCACTCATATTATACAGATGGAGAAACATGATGCTTGAGAAGCTACCTGGACAAGGTCACACAGTTTCTGGGTACTAAACAATGATGTCAGCCCACACTTTATACTGTCTGTACTTTATCATCCCCTTCTCTTAGGAACCGCTCACTGGCAAGTCTTTATCACAAGTAGTAACCAGCTTAAAGAAGTTCTACTGGGAACCGGCTGTGGAGGAAATATTAGGTAAACATAAAAGCACTCCCAGGAATTCTGTTTCAGGTCTCAGGAAGATTGAGAAGAAATATTCTCCTGTGAACACTTGTCCCCCCATCATGATCTTGTCCATGTCATTACCTCCATGGAACCAGCTTTTCGATTACGAATGAGGGGTGATCTCCTCGGGAGGCCAGTGCCCTCAACAGGCTGGGGTGAGGTCTGCAGTGCTCGATCTGGTTCATCTGATGCCTTCCCTGGGCACAAGTTCTCGATGCTGCCTGGATCTGTTTTCATCTCCTCATTCTGTTTAATAATAGACAAACGAAGAGACATTGATGATTTCTGTCTTCCTAATATCAAATCCTCAACCTTTTTAAACCACCCTGGATTACTTTCCAGTTTCCCACCACCTGGTCCTTATAGTCCCAAATCCCAGCCTCTGACCCACCTCAGAAGAGGCTGGACGGAATCCACAGCCGGCTGGGGCACTGCCTTCCTCAACTCCTTTCACTCCAGGGCTGAAATGTAGCTCCACATGGAACCGCTCCTCTGACAAGGGGTCCTATAAGGTATCACCATATGAAGAGTAATTGGAAGAATCTGGGTGTGGTGGCAGAAGGTGAGGTGGGAGCAACAGAGGGGATACAACCTTACAAAAGGATACAACCTTACAAAATGACGCAACCTTACAAAAGGATGCAACCTTACAAAAAGGATACAACCTTACAAAAGGATACACCCTTACAAAATGATACAACCTTACAAAAGGATACAACCTTACAAGGAAACCTGGGAGTGAGATTTCAGATCAGCCTTAGTCTGTGGATGATCTTTTACAGTAGCTTATGCCCCACTTCCAATTCTACAATCCTCCCCTTCCATATCTCTTAGCAACAGTTAGCTATGGTATACACAGCAGAACTTTAGAGATGTCTTTGCTAAGTCTGACACAGAAGGCATGTATACACAAACACACACACACAAACACACACACACAAACACACACACACACACACACACACAGATGCCAGCAGGAACAAGACTCATAAAACACTGTCCCACATTCCTCACTCTTCCAGATCCCGCAGCTGATTTCTAGGTTACTACTCTTGTTCAGTATCATCCCCGACCATGGATTCTGTCCCAGCAGGCCCCTGCTAGATGCTCTGTGTCCCAGCAGGCCCCTGCTAGATGCTCTGTGCCATGCTGCACCTACACACTGCATCTAGCCGGAGTCTACAAATTCCTTTTTTTGTTGTTTTTGTTTTTGAGACAGGGTTTCTCTGTATAGCCCTGGCTGTCTTAGAACTCACTCTGTAGACCAGGCTAGCCTTGAACTCAGAAATCCGCCTGCCTCTGCCTCCCAAGTGCTGGGATTAAAGGTATATGCCACCACTACTCAACACAATTCTTTTTTTTTTTTTAAGATGATAAACAAACATTGATTACACTGCAAAGAGAGCAACAGATATGCAGTAGAAGAAAAACTACTACCCAGTTTATAAATATCTAAGAATACATAACATTTTGTGGGCAAAATCTCTTTGTGGGGTATCTCAGCAGGTAAAGGTGTTTGCCACTAATCCTAATGATCTGAGTTTTAACCCAAGGAACCAGTCAGTGAAGAAGAGAGCCAACGCCTGCAAATTGTTCTGTGATCTCTGTACATACACAGTAGCATGTGCATGTCTGCACACACCTGCATGCATTCATATACACATATGTGTGCGTGCGCACACATACACAAACACACACATACACAAGCACACGCACATATACACACTAAATGTTTTTTAAAAGTTGCTTTTTAAGCCAGGCATGGTGGCGCATGCCTTTAATCCCAGCACTCGGGAGGCAGAGGCAGGTGGAGTTCTGAGTTCGAGGCCAGCCTGGTCTACAGAGTGAGTTCCAGGACAGCCAAGGATATACAGAGAAACCCTGTCTCAAAAAACAATAACAAAAAGTTGCTTTTTAATGGAAGTAGAAAGAAGGGCCCTTTCTTCCCCCGACCCCACTTGATCCTCACCCGTGTGTTGTCCTCATAAAGCATGATAACAATCTGGGTCATGTAGTTGAGCTCTGAGATGGCACTAAGATAAGCCAAGGCTCGCTGCCACTGTGCGTCCTGGGTCTCCTACCAAACATAAACAAAAGTAAGCCAGCGCCCAAGGACAAGTCAGAGGAACAGTAAGGAATGGAAGACAAAGGCAAAAGGTCACAAGAAAAAGGAACACAGGAAGGACTGCCAAAGACTGCAGGAGAAAAACAGACAAACAAGCAAACAAACCCAACCAACCAACCAAGTGAACAAACAAATTGTCCCCAGGTCTAAACAAGGAGAATGCGTACATCAAGAAGTCCCCCATAACGGAAGACACTGAGTAAGGAGTGAACGTGACTCTCACTGGTGAAATAGAGCCGAGTTCGAACATGGCGGCCTGGGGAGAGCACTCCACGCGAGTACCTGACATGAAAGTTAAACCAGACACAGTCAGATGACCCTTTCCCCGCCTTCTGAAAACTCCTTCCTTCCACCCAAAGACTTTGTTTTTTCTATCGCAGACCCTTTTTCCTTCTCACCTCCCCCCACCTCCCCAGGGCTCCCAACAAGTCCTCCCATCTTCCTGCCCTCCCCCCTCCCGCCTGCCCGCCCTCCCTCACAGGGGATGCAGCTTGTTGACAGACTCATCCTCGTGAGTTCTCTGCAGGTCCAGTAGGATTTTCCGCAGCAGTGGAAGGCAGAAGCCCACAGCAATCTCCACTTTCTCCTCTCTGCTGATCCCATACTCCTAAGGGTCACAGGACAGGAGTGAGAAGCTTGATGACACCTGCTGCCCTCTGGTCTGGAGTGTCTCCTGTCTATCACATCCCCTCCAGATGTTTCCTCAGTCAGTCTTGATGTTCACCCAGAGCCAGGAACTCTGGGAACTCTTGGGCACTCGGCTCCTTCTCCATGCCCCCTTTCTAGCTTATTCTTTCCTTCCCTCTCATTATTCCTACCGCACTAGATCCCTTATGCGAGACCCACCTGGGGAATGACCACATCGGCCAGAGCTTTTGAAAGACGTAGCAACTCGGCTGTGCCTTGAAGTCCCAGACTCCCGTTGTGTTGTACATCATACTTGACACAGTCATAGATATCAGGGATCTTACTGATATCATAGCGCCCGCTCTTTTGTCGAAAGTCGCGCTCTAGTTTGCTCCAGCGCTGGAGCATTAGCTCCAATGTCTCACTGTGGTAGAGCTGCAGGTCTGAGAAGGCAACAGTAAAAAAAGAGCCAGGTTTGACTTCCAACAAAAGATCCCGACCACTCTGGAGTAGAACCAGGGGGACCGGGAATTCGGAAAAATGTGTCCATGCCTGAGACTTTAGAGGGCAGTCAGTAGTAGTTATACCAACCTACAGAGCTGGGGTCTTGCATCCGTTCGCGAATCTGGTGGGTAAGGTTTTCAATCAGGGCAAATACCTGATCACAGACTTTCACAGGATTCTGGATTACAGACATGGAGTTGAGCAGAGACGTACTTCCAGTTGGAGCCAGCTGTGAGGGACAGTTAAGAAGACGAGGCTCAGCAACAATTCCCCAGACTTTGGCTTACTACAAAGAAACTGGCTGCAATGCACACCTGCCTGTTGGCTCACTTCAGAGTTCTCTTATGTTCCAGGGCACCCTGGCAGCTCCAGACCTTCAGATGAAGAGACTGCTCAGACAATCAATCATCTATGAGAGGCCCATCTTTAAGTTTCTGAGTCCAGAGAAATTAAAGCACACTTGTACTTTACTGGGAGAGTAAACTATGCCTGGGAAATGCTGGGAAATGCTGGGAAATGCTGGGAAATGCTGGAAGGTGGCTCCAGATTCCCTACAACAATCCCTGTGCCATGTTTTGATGAGAACCAGATAAGGCTGTCTTGCTGTGACTTACAGTAAGTACAGTTGCTGCTGCTAACCTGGTTCCAGCTCAATGGTTTTGGAATTTTTTTGTTTGTTCATTTTGGTTTTGAGACAAGACCTCACTATGTAGCCTTGGCTGGCCTGGAACTCACTGTGTTGAAGGCTGGCCTCAAATTCACAGAGATCTATCTGTCCTGCCTCTGCCTCCCAAGTACTGGGATGAAAAGCATCTGCAATTTCCAACTCAAGCTTTCGAGATAGTCACCATCAATGAGAAATGAGGAGAGCTAGAAAGATGGTCCAGTAGCTAAGAACACTTAATGCTTCTGCAGAGGACCAGAGTTTGGTTCCCAGCACCCATGGATGGTTCAGTGATTAAGAGCACTGTCTGCTCTTTCAGAGGTTCTGAGTTCAAATACCAGCAACCACATGGTGGCTCACAGTCATCTATTCTGGGATCTGATGCCCTCTTCTGTCTTGCAGGCATACATGCAGATATAAAACACTCATACACATACATATATACATACATACATACATACATACATCCTTTAAAAATATTAAAAGAGAATAGAAATGGAGAATGAGAAAGAAGATTGTATATGGAATAATAAATTCTAGCTAAGACCAGACAAGGTTTCATTTTTACTAGCAACAGGAAGCATAATGAAAGGGAGAGCTGCCCTGGATTTTCTATTTGAAAGTCAACACTAACTGGGCAAAAGGAGCAAGCCTGCCCCTTAGTAAGTCATTCAAGAACCTATCAAAGGAACAGGGAGGTGGCTCCACTGTTAAGAATGTTTTTGCTTTTCTAGAGGGCCTGAGTTTGGTCTTCAGTACCTACATGGCAGCTTACAACTATCTGTAAATCCAGTTTCAGGGAATTGGTGCCCTCTTCTGACCATTATGGGCACTGCGTAAATGTGGTCCACATAAATACACACAGGCAACTCATTCACATAAAAAAATTTATACAATCTTAAAAAAAAAAGTAATCTATCAAAACAAAGTGTGGAAGTAAAAAACCACTGCCTTATTAAGTATAGCCTAGGTACCTAGGACAAAAGAAGACTGCATTGGCCAACAGCAGTGATGGCTGCTGTAGTTAGCACTATAGGCAGCATGGACTACACTACTGAACAACCAGAGGCACCTGCATCATCCTGAAAGGGTTGCCTAAGTTCTTTAGAACCTACACTTATTCCTCTGTAAAGATGGGAGAGGGGTAGGGCAGTTTCTAACAGTTCCCCAGGCAGATTAAAAGAGGTCATTAATTCTTTGTCTCTCTCCCTTTCCATCAAACATGGCTGGCCATATGACTTCTTCACCAATATAAAATGACAACCATGTATAGTACTAACTCTGGGCATGATAGTCACTGTAAGTTCAAGATCAACCTTTGCTATAGCAATACCTTGCCTCAAAAAGAAGGAAGAAGGAAGAGGAGGAAGAAGAGGAGGAGGATAAGGAGGAGGAGGAAGAAGAGGAAGAAGATGAAGAGGAAGAGGAGGAGGAGGAGGAAGAGGAGAAAAGAAAGAAAAGGTGCAAAGCTGCTTTGGGCAAATCCTAAGTTTCACCTTGGAAAATTGAGATATACATATCAAATGAAAAAAAAATTTGAAGGGAATGAGTCCTGCAACAGCAGAGAGAATATGGAGAAGAGAGCCAGCCATCTCAAAGAGCAGTCAAGCCTCCAGATCATTCTAGTCTCAGACAACACTGGACCACAACTTTAGGAAAACATCACTAAGGCCAGTTGAGCCCAAGGCTGTGAGTCAATTAACTGGTTGTTCTAGGTCATAATCCCAGAGGAGGTTTTTACTTCAATCATTGAAACATTCCTCCAATCCCAAGACCTAAGGTCAGCTGTTTCAGAACTAAGTATTTTTATTTTTATTATTATTATTATTATTATTATTATTATTATTATTATTATTATTATTTTTTTTTTTTTTTGGTTTTTCGAGACAGGGTTTCTCTGTATATCCCTGGCTGTCCTGGAACTCACTCTGTAGACCAGGCTGGCCTCGAACTCAGAAATCCGCCTGCCTCTGCCTCCCAAGTGCTGGGATTAAAGGCGTGCACCACCACACCCGGCGTATTTTTATTTTAATTTTTTTAGATTACAAGATTTAAAACAGTGCATAAGGCATAATCCACATGGCATATGATACCTCTAGCAAGGCCTAGAACACACTCAAACACATTAATGTATATATAATTTTATATAACAAAATGTATGAGATTCACACAGTGTGATTATAAGGATTCTAAATAGTCTTGTGATAGGTCTAGCTGCCAAATGAACTCCGATGCCAAACTTATAAAATACTTTTCATTTTCGAACTTGTAGATAATGCAAACTGTGGATATGAATTTACCCCAAAGGGTTGCTGTAAGGATTCAACAAAATACTATGGATAAATACCCTAAAAGAGTGGCATATAGTAGGTACTATCACTTAGAATTTTAGGAATTGGGTTGCAATGTAGTTGGGGCACGGAGAAGAGGAGAGTGTGACCTGGTCATAGTCCTCGGGGCCAAAGGGTGCATCCTGCTGTAAAATGTGGTGCAGCCGTGCCTTCACACGGTGCTGGCAGCTGCTCAGGGAGTCGCTGTCACTGTCCAGCAGGCCATTCATGTTGGCACTCTTCACCATTTGTACCAAAATGGGTGTAAGCTCCCCTTCTAGAGCTAAGAGGCCCTGGAAGAAAAACACAAGTCTATTAGCTCCTCTTCCTGCGACATCCCAGCCTAGAGAGAAGCAGACACGAAGTGGAGAGCTGGCCCACCATTCTCAGTAGGACGGGGTT
Organism: Mus minutoides; assembly: GCA_902729485.2. Classification (NCBI taxonomy): domain Eukaryota; kingdom Metazoa; phylum Chordata; class Mammalia; order Rodentia; family Muridae; genus Mus; species Mus minutoides. The sequence continues at coordinate 166,928 of LR749988.1, read as the reverse complement.
GGGGGATACAAACCTCTCTGAACCAGCCTAGAGAGCCGCATGCAGACACAGAGCTGGCCTGAAGAGGCTGAGGTCCACCATTCTCAGCAGGACAGAGTGGGGGAGGGTGGGGATGGAAACAAACCTCTCTGAACTGGCACACCAGCACTTTACATTTCCCATCTAGCCTCCCGACTCTTTCTCTACCTATAGACACTGGGGCGGTGGAAGAGAAGACTCTATGCCCCAGTGTAGGGGAATGCCAGAGCCAGGAAGCAGGAATGAGTGGGTGGGTGAGTGGGGGTTGAGGGAGAGATAAGGGGTTTTAGGAAAGGGGATAACATTTGAAATGTAAATAAAGAAAAAGATCACAATATAAAAAAAAAAAAAAAAAAGAACTGTAGGGTTTACCTTTGCAAAGGCAGCAGCAGTCATCTGGACACGACCCTCATCAGAGGCATAGATCTTGAGGTCATGACGGAAAGTGCTATGGAGACGAAGCAGCCCACAGCCGGGGAAGCCGGCATAGTCACCTGAAGCACAGGGGAGTCCATGCATAGACTGTTACAAACATCAATTTTCCCCTCTGGTCTCCTCATGGCAGCTCCTCCCTCAGTTGCCTCCCCACCCCCACCCCCACATCTCACTCTATCTTATCCTGGCCTTGCTGGGTTTAATGCTCCAAGACTTACCCTGGCCTCCAGGATACATGCAACGGAAAGCTCGCCCCAGCTCCTCTGCCTGAACACGGCCATCAGGTGTCAGCTCTCCACCCCACTTCAGCACCAGCAAGAGAGAGGGTGCCAGTGGCTCTCTCTGCAGATCTAAGGGAAGGAGGCCCAGTGAGTAAGCCTTCTCTAAGGATAATGGCAGTAACACACAAAAATTCTGGCTTCTGATAAGAACATTGGTAAATGCAGAGACCATCCATAAGATCAAGAATAAGAGATCTGAAAACCAGGTATGAGGACAAATGCCTGTAATCCTAGCTCTTAGGAGACTAAGGCAGGAGGATTG
>LR749988.1:123432-160932 GCA_902729485.2 Mus minutoides | reverse complement strand
CTACATAATGAGACCCTGTCCCAAAACAAAAACAAAGCAAACACAAACCCCTCTAAACACTAAAATACAAAGAACGGGGTCAGCAGTTACAGACGTGTGCTGGAAAGCCTGAGGACTGAAGGTGATAGCCAAGGGTCAGATGGATGAAGGAGAGAAGTGGCTCCCTTGAGCTGCCCTCTTACTCCACATGCAGGCTATGGTGCGTACACACACACACACACACACACACACACACACTCACACACTCACACAAATAATAAATGTAATAAGACATTTTTTTAAAAAAAGAATACAGAGACTGATATTTTTGGTACTGAGTCTAATTTCTCCTTAGGACTCTAACTACTGTATTGTCTAGCCCTAATAAACTAATAATTTACCAACTTTATATGATTTACTGTGACACCTTGCTCTTGCTCTGAAAGTAAAAATGAGAACATCTCTATCTCACTTGTTATCTTTACTTGAGTACTAAAGCCAACTGAAATCCTGTTCTATCCTCAAAGCTCCCATTCACACAGGCTTCCCAGCCACCTCACTCCCACCCTGACACTCGTGGCATCTTAAATCTCTGCATCCACCATAACCTTAACATCTGTGCCATCTGTCGGCATGAACTCCTCATAGATGTAGGATCCTGTCTTCCGCACACTGCTCTCAGGAGAGTACACGCTGCTCCGGCTGCCGATCTTTAGGAGGAAAAGAAGGGGAACAATATAGTCTCAATCTCCAGGCTTTATCCACAAATCCCTTCTCCTTTCCCAACAACCACATTCTGTTCTTCGACTTCCCAGATTCTCAAATATCTCCCCACCTTACGGAAGAGGCGCTGGCTTCCTCCTCCAGCAGAGCTGGGGTAGTAGATGTAAACATTGTGGTCCTCTGCACTCACTGGCTTCTCCACAAAGGGCTTGGGAAAAACAGCTCCATTAACCTCCACCTGGTCCTCACCTTCTATCAGGCTGCACTCTGAAAGATGGGTGTGGGATCATTCTCGGGGCCTAAGGTTGGAAAGTATTTCCAACTCCTACTTCCCTGGGGTTTTAATCTATATAACCTTTAAATTTTTATGACCATGTCCTATAACAGATATGCTGATGATTACATATGGTATTTAGATATAATAATATCTATATAACAGTTCAAAGGCTCTGTCTAAAGACCCACGAGTCTACTTATAATCTAACAGTCAAAGGCCCACACAGATATGTATACAGGAGATGTTTAAAGGACAAATACTGGGCTAAATCATGAATATCAAGCAGGAAACAATCAGACACAGCCAGGTACTCACCCTCAGGACAGGCGGGGTCACGGTTGAGGACAGCATATCGTGGCAGATCAATGCCTTCCTCCTGTAGGATCCGGTACACCTCCCTCCTATCATCCCCAAATCAATTAGCCAGGTAGGAAAAGTAGAGCTTACTAGGGGGAGGCTAGGGATTTTATTTGCACAGGGAACCAGAACTCAATAGGATATGATCCAAAAAAAAAAAAAAAAAAAGAAACAAAAAAAAACCATATTTGTTTGACTCTGATCATCCCAGAATAGGCTCCCTAAAATGGGCACTTCAGGGTCACCCACCCCTCTGGCCCGCAGGAAGCCATACCTATCTTGGATGTAATACTGCATGGCCAGGTCATTGATAAGGAAGGGGTTTCGAAGCTTGGAGTAAGCCACAGCTTTGTCAAGAGGAAAGCCTGTAATGGAGAGGAAAAGAGAGACACCAATGAAAGCGAGAGGCGGCAGGTGTGAGGAGTGGCAGGAGAGCCAGCAGCCACCACTGAGCTCCCCCACACGCCCCGCCCAGCGCTTACTGGCCCAGCTCCTCAAGTCTAGGACATCCATCAGGAAAAATGAATCCAATTACATGGAGGATCCTCCTAGAGATCCAAGTCTAACCACGACCTAAGTGTCCTGCAGTTGCCCTGTGAGGCTGCAGCATGGGCCTTAAGCCACACTCAGCAAACCCTGAGACAGGAGGCGAACTTCTCTTCACTGTTCTCCTGTGTGTTGAGAGGCCAACGACCTCTTACTAATGGTATAGCAAGGGTTCCATGCCCACTGCCACTCATCCTTCCCAGTCCCTAACCTTTGGAGTGGAAAGAGATGAGGCAGTGGCAGGATGGCCAGTTCTCCACAGGTTCATTTAGGATCACATCTTCTCCCAGGATGACAACGGTCAGGTAGTCAAATCTGCAGAGTCGCTCTAGGATTTGCGTCATTGGCTTGGACTTGGATTTCTTGGTCATGGCACAGATGCCAACAATAATTTGAGGTTCTGGGGGCTATAGAAAAGAAGTGCTATCAAGAATTCCAGATTACCACCTATGTCACCTCCAACACTGTCACACTTCTTTCAAGGGCAGTCTCTTGTCAGGACTTTGGACCTAAGGGATAAAGGATGGCTACCACAGAAGAAACACTGTAGGAAAAAAACGTCTTCAAAAGAAGAAGTGGTGACCATAAGACAAAAGGAGGAGGGCCATTTGAACAGGGGTTTCAGAGCAGCAACCCACCAATCTCTACTGACCCTCCCCAAGGCAGGATAGAGTCTGTTTACAAGAGGGAGTCTTATAAACAGGGGCCCCGGTCACCAAGCCATGTCTCTTTGCCGAGACTTACCACCTCATCCTCCTCGTCCTCAAGGAGTTCACTGTCACTCTCTTCTGTCCTCATGCCTATTCCACAGGTGCCCAACCCCTCATCTCCAGCTCCAAGGAAGAAGTGGGCCGTAGTGCTCTCGTCCTCATTGGCCGTCAAGGACCACATTCCCACCGGAATACCCACTCATCCCGCTCTGCAAAAGAGGGTCCCCTATTAGCGTATAATCCAAGCTCCCTTACAGTGGGCAGGGATAGGGTACAGGGAGCTAGACACTGAGAGGGAACTACAAAGGTACAAGAGGGAACAGAAACAAAGCCATGGAAAGGACCAACAAGAAAGGCAACTATGTGACTTGACAGGACTAAAGATGAATAGGAGGGAAGCGATGACTCTTCTCCTCCCCTGTTTACCCGACCCCAGCCAAGAACTGGTAAGAGGATCAGCAGCTTAAGCCTTACAGTGCTGGCATGTCACTGATTCTGCCAGCAGGAAACAATGTTAACTCCAGGCAGCAAGGAGAAGAGGCAGTTCTTCCAAGAAGGCTACTGTTGGTTCCTACCAAGAGAAGGTTAGACCGACTTTTACTTCAAACCCAGGATTTATTCCACAATATTCTCAGCTCTCTCCACCCCCACAGCACTGCTGGAACTGAAGGTTCACTCAAGGGCAGAGGAAAGCAACAACTTGGAGGCCTTTGCTTTAAACTCCATCTTCACTATCACATGGTATCAATTCGACAAACATTTACTGAGGACACCCTCCACCCGAAGCATTGTATCAGAACGTTAATATCTGTGCATCACTTTCTCCTTCACCCCCAACACCTTAACAGACAGATATCTATCTAAATTCACAGAATCAGTTCAAGGAAAGAAGTCTGGTGCTGGTTGTGGGGGTTGAGATAACCATCCACACAGCAGTTTTCAATCCATTCTCAAACTGAAATCTCAATAGTCCATTCACTGTCCTCTAGGACTGCCAAACCAATGCTAGTCTAGGACAAGGTCCTCCACAGCAGCAGCTACATTGGAAAAAAGCCCTACTCAAGGTCATATTGGTAAGACTGTCTTAGGAATGTGGATCAGGAAAAGCAGGCAGCTCCACCTCTGCACACACACACCTAGAGTTTTAATGGAAACTCTAGTGACTTTGCTGTACAAGAAAGAGTACATCTGTCAGGAGACATTTCTGGTTATTAGACAGGAAAGGTGCTACACTGGTACTTCATGAGCAGACTACAGGAATGTCACAAGAATTCTACAATGTATATTCTATCTCAGGATCTATCCTGTCCGAACTGTTAGCATCACCAAGGGGGATAGACTGTCATGGTAAGGCTCTCTTACACAAAAACATTCTTTGCTTTGCTTTGCTTGTTTTTGTTTTTGTTTTTGTTTTTGTTTTTCGAGACAGGGTTTCTCTGTATAGCCCTGGCTGTCCTGGAACTCACTCTGTAGACCAGGCTGGCCTCAAACTCGGAAATCCACCTGCCTCTGCCTCCCAAGTGCTGGGATTAAAGGCATGTGCCACCACTGCCCGGCCATTCTTCTCTTTTCTATATCAAACTAATAAGAAAAAGAAAGGAGGGAAAGAAGGAAGGAGGGAAGGAGGGAAGGAGGGAAGGAAGGAAGGAAGGAAGGAAGGAAGGAAGGAAGGAAGGAAGGAAGGAAGGAAGGAAACCCACAAAAACAATCTCCAGGGGGTTGGTGAGATGGCTTAGCGGTTAAGAGTGCCGACTGCTCTTCCTAAGGTCCTGAGTTCAAATCCTAGCAATCACATGGTGGCTCACAACCATCCATAACAAAATCTGATGTCCTCTTCTGGAGTGTCTGAAGACAGCTACAGTGTACTTACATATAATAATAATAATAATAATAATAATAATAATAATAATAATAATAATAAAAATCTCCAGATGCCATAAGGAAAAGAATAGGAAAATACGATGCAGGATATAGAAAAAAATCCTAATACTAAAGTTTTAAAATGAAGGAGGGCCAGCAAGATAGATCAGTGGATGGAGGTGCTGGCTGCCAAACCTAACAATCTGAGTTTGGACTCCAGGACCTACATGGTGGAGAGAGAACTGGCTCCCACAGGTTGTCCTCTGACCTCCACAGTGTGCTGTGGTTCCATACACAGATGTAGCAAACATATAAGTTAGACGCAACAGTTCCCGACTTCAAACTGCCAAGGATGTAACACAATTCATTTGCATAAACACCATGTGCTATTTATGACGCAAAGGCAATTAGTACAGGTTTGCTGGTGGGTTTTGTTGTTGTTTTTAAGTATTTGTTTTACATGTACAGGTGTTCTACCTGTAGGTGTTTATGTACACATTTATGTAGTGGCCATGTAGGCAAAAGAGGACACCATGTGCTGGGAATAGAACCCAGGTCCTTTAAAAGAACAAACAGTGCTCTTAATCACTAAGCCATTTTTTTTTTTTTTTTTTTTAATTTTATTTATTAATTATATGTAAGTATACTGTAGCTGTCTTCAGACACTCCAGAAGAGGGCATCAGATTTCGTTACGGATGGTTGTGAGCCACCATGTGGTTGCTGGGATTTGAACTTGGGACCTTCGGAAGAGCAGTCGGCACTCTTAACCACTGAGCCATCTCACCAGCCCACTAAGCCATTTTCCAACCCCTAGTTAGTAGTAGTTTAAAAGTACACTAAATTCGAGCATGGTAATGTATACCTTTAATCTCTGAACTTGGGAGGCAAAAAGCAAGGAAATCTCTGTGAGTTCAGAGCTATCCTGCTCTACATTGTGAGTTCAGAGCTATCCTGCTCTACATTGTGAGTTCCAGGCCAGCCAAAACTACACAGTGAGACCTGTGTGAAAAACAAAACAAAATAGGAATAGGGGCTAGAGAGATGGCTCAGTGGTTAAGAGCATTGACTGCTCTTCCAGAGGTCCTGAGTTCAATTCCTTTTTTTTTTTTTTTTTTTGGTTTTTTCGAGACAGGGTTTCTCTGCTTAGTCCTGGCTGTCCTGGAACTCACTTTGTAGACTAGGCTGGCCTCGAACTCAGAAATCCGCCTGCCTCTGCCTCCCGAGTGCTGGGATCTGAGTTCAATTCCTAGTAACCACATGGTGGCTCACAACCATCTATAATGGGATCAGATGCCCTCTTCTGGTGTCTGAAGATAGTAACAGTGTACTCCTATAAATAAAATAAATAAATACATCATTTTTTAAAAATGGACTGAAAAGATAGCTAATTTGTAACAGTGGCTACCTTTGAAGAAAAGAGAAGGGCAGTAAGACTTTCTCATGATACCTATACAACTCGGCCTATAAATAAATGTCTATTTTCAAAGCTCAAAAGTGATCTGAAGCAAAGACACAGCAGGCTAATGTTTGCTAGTAGTGGTTTGCAACACTACGGGCAACTATTATTATTTTCCAAAAATAAAAGGAGTCACTCAACAGACATTTTCCATGTTCCACAGCAGTTCTCAGGAACACTGACAACTCTAAGGAAGCCAAGAACTCCTTGATTAAATTAACTTACTACAGAGTTATAAAGTCTTCAAAATTTCTCTGTGTGTTTTAATTTAAAATTCTTCCATGACCATAGAGTCGCAGCTTTGATCAGAAAACTGTAAATGACCTTTATGTAGACCTCAGCCTTCTCTGTCTTCATCATCTGATGCCTATTGCTCAACACCACACGACCAGAACATTCTTCTATGCGGCTCCAGCTTCTCCAGTTATGCACTGCAGTCTGCACGCATGCACGCACTCCTCCTGACTGACGGACCATTTCTTTGAATTCCCTCTCAGTGACCTAACTGTGGCATTCCCTAAGATATCTCACAACTTCTCCACTTAGAATTTCACCACACTCTTTGTCCTTTTCTAGAGCAGGCGTCCTCCTCTTGTCTAAGATTCTTCACCCCGTTGCCTTCTGAGCCTTCCCTGCTTTTTGTGTTGTTTTTAAACAATATCCAGCCATATTCTTGGAATTCTATTACAACTCTGTAATGGGAAATGACAGGATAGAGAAGTCTGTTCTCAAACATAGACTGAAGGAAGATGAAGGTCCAAATTCCACGTTAACAAAGCAAAAATAGAAGCCTGACAGGAATAGCTATGACAGGGCCAGAGCTTCGGTGGATGCACTTCTGGGACAAGCTGGGTTTTTAATGTGATGTTCCCAAAAACACTTTTCTGCTTTCTGTGTTCTTTCCCCTTTATCGTCTCCCCAAACTTTGTTGCATAAGAATTCTACACTGGGCTAAAGGGCAGTCTTACTGTGAAAGGAAAGGAGGGAAGGGCTGGGGGGGGGGGGGCGGCAAGGAGGCAATGCAGGGAACACTGATGCTACATCAGACCTAGAGAAGAGTATCCAGCAAGGGTGAACTGTAACTGCTTTAGCTCTTAGGACGGAGAGAACTCACACAGTTCTTTACTTTTCTGGAATCACCTTGCATTTGAGAGAGGCTCCAACAGTGGTAAATAAAACTATTTACTTCTCACACCACTACCAACATTAGACTTTGCCACCTTCAAAAGTGAACCCCCAAGCCTGTGCACCTCTTTTTTACTGGTTATTTTGAGGCAAAGTCTCACTCCGTAGCTCAGATTGACCTCAAACTCAGTCTCCCAAGTGTTGGGATTACAGGCGTGAACCGTTCTGCCTGCTTGTTTCCGGCATATTCCTTATTCTGACACCAGTCTGCCGCTTGTTCAGCTCACTCATCCCTCTTTCCCCAGTCTGTGATAATGGCTCTTCCCCTAACGTTATTGCCCACCTGACTGCTGCACCCCAATCACTAATTAATGCAATGAATCCAGCCGATTTTCCCACTCAGTGACTCCCAGAAGTAAACAACATTTCAAACTTGCACATGAGTCATCACCCTTGTTAACACTTTTTTTTAAAAGACAGAATCTATGTAACTCAAGATAGCCTTGAACTCAGAATCCTCTTGCTTCAGCCTCCAAGGTACACTTGGTAGCATCTTTCCGTTAATGATAAACACTTAATGATCCCCTATACCGCCCGAGGGCCGTTCCTTCCTCATACTAGCCTTCCAGGAGGTTCACCTCCTCTCCACAGTAACCTCAGCTTTCAGCATACCCTCTCCCCTGGCCAGCCAGTTCCTTCCCTCACTCGCTCCCCCACCCCCCGACATCCAGCCCGCTGGACCTTCCTTCCCACGGCTTCTAGCGCACGACCCTCTACCTCGGCCCCCTCCCCTGCAGTCCAGCCCCTCTCCTCCTCCCAGAGTCCCCAGCCCTGTCCCTGCAAGCCTTCCATCTTCCCAGGTTCTCCTTATTACTCCCTCGGACCCCTCCACACCCGTCTGCTCTCCCACTGACCCCCTCGGCCGGCCGTCCTCTCTCTCTCTCGGCGCCGGGTCACGAATCCCGCCCTCCCATCCAGACTGCACTCCCTTCTGCCCGCCCCCGCCGTCCCCGCCTCGCTCTCCCTACGCTGACATTGAGGCCTCCCGGCTGCGCCACTTCGAAGCTGTCCCCACCCGGGACTACCCACGGCCCCGAGCGCAGGCCGAGCCCCTCGCCGAACCCACCCTCCCCGATACCGCCCCCAGCCCCAGCCACTCCCCCACCGCCCCCGGCCCGCACTCACCCGCCTCCCTCCGCTCGCGCAGCCGAACCTGCCGGCAGCGACACCTGACAGCGGCCCAATCAAAGCGCGACTTCTTTGAGGTCCCGCCAATCCGCTGAGGGCGCGCACCGGCAACAGTCAGGCTGCGTTGGCCGGAGTCTCAGAATGGAGGAGGGTGGCTTCTAGTGGCCGCACGGGGGGAATGCAACCTGATGCTGCTCTGCCTCTAGATTTCCTACTGCGTTGCCTGCCAGTCCACAACCTTGGTCTCTAGAAAGGCTAGCCAGCCCGAGACCAATGGAATGGAGACACAGGGAGAAGAGGCAAAGTTTGTGACGTTGCACCTCCTCTAGTGGGGGAAAACCGAGTCTTTTTTTTCCTGTAAAACAAAACAAAGTGTTATTAAAGATAGACATAAGCTGAAAAATATAGATATAGCTGAGAATCGCTAGGAATGCTGGAGACAAACGCATAGACAGAGAAGCAGATAGGAGAAGTTAAGGGGAGGAATAAAGAAACTAATTTGTGAAAGATATAAGAAAACGGTGGGCAAGGAAAATTGAAAAAAATGGATTCTGCCTCCACATCCTGCTTCTTCTCTGTTCTCTAGCCTTGGAATCTGAAACGCTGGGTTTGAACCCTGCTCATATCTTTAAAACCACGTAGCCTTGGGAAAGTCACTTGATTTCCCAGAGGCTCCACTCACTTACTTGTAAGGGTGGAAATAAATACTTAATACACACAGTGCTGCTGCTTGTGACAAAGTACTTGAGAACATTTATGGGGAAAGAGATTTATTTTGGTCCAGGGTTTCAGGAGTTTTGCTCCTTAGCTCCATTGCTTGGGCCATGAGGAGAGGCAGAACATAAATGGTGGCTGGGGAAAAGCCACTTGCTTGTTGGCTGACAGCAAGCAGAGAGGGAGGAATGGGCAAAGGGCAAGATGTATTATCCAAGGCGAGCTCACAAGGACCCACTTTCTCCAAGTAAGCCTCACATCCTCCCTTTCAGCATGTCCCAATAATCTTATCACATTATGAATTCATCAAGGGATAAATCCATTAATTAGAGTAGAGCCCTTTTGAGCTTTTTGCAAAAGCTGGTAATTAACCAAGCCCCAATACATGAGCTAGTAAAGGACATTTCTTATCTAAAAAGAATTGATGATACTGATGATATGAAAGCATTATTTATGCACATGTTATTGTTGACCTTGAATCTTCATTTAGGAGTTTGAGTGCCCCCATTTGTTCTCTATAATTTTGGGGACTTTGGAATTGTCCTCGTTAGATGCCTCATCTTACTGATACCTCTGCCCCAGGCTTCCTGAATTGATAGAGGTAGTTCTAAGAGCAGAATCTACAAAGAATCAGTGATAGTTAGTGCTCAGACTCATTTCTCTTCTACCACTCCAACCCTGGGAGCAAGAAATTACTGCAGCCTCCAGCTGTAAACCGTCCCCAGGGACCCCACTGATATACTGAGCCCCACAAAGAATAAAAAAGTGGGGGCTGGTGAGATGGCAACGGGTAAGAGCACCCGACTGCTCTTCCGAAGGTGATAAGTTCAAATCCCAGCATCCACATGGTGGCTCACAACCATCCGTAACGAGATCTGGCGCCCTCTTCTGGAGTGTCTGAAGACAGCTACAGTGTACTTACATATAATAAATAAAATAAATCTAAAAAAAAAAAAGAATAAAAAAGTGCACAAATAGATGACTCCTCTTGGAAGAGCTATTCCTATCCCATAGGAAGGCACTTTCCAAACTTGAATGACTTCTCTGTACCCTGGCTGCCTTTACTTCTTCTGTTAGCCTCCCTTCCCACACCCAACCTCCTGAACACCTTCTCAGCCAAATAACAGCCCAATTGCTCTAGAAGACTATCTCCTCCTTTTATCTGGGTAAATATATACCATCCCAAGTAATTATATTTACTTACTCATACCTACTCCTTAACCTGGATAATGAACACCCTCAGCACAGGTAACATTTTTTTTTCCCTCTCCAAAAATAAGGAAGCTCCACCAGTAGGTCTCTATTCTCGGAAAATTTGTTATTTTACCAAGAGAAGAGGCTTAAGTAATGGAGCCAGAAGTGAAATGGATTCTTTCTAAGGATACTCACCAATGAGGAAGGTCAGAAAGGAGATATATGGGGTGGGGACTTGAGGGAAATAAAGGAATGTATGTATATTAGTTGGGCCAGTGGGAATGATTATGAAAGGTAATTCTTTTTCCCAAGTACTTTCTTACGACTTCCAAATATCTTACTGTCTACTGGAACAACAGGAAGCTGAAGGTAGACATATTAATGGCAATATGTCTGCCTTGCCTTGGCTGGCCCCTGGCACCAAAACCCCAGGTTTCTATGTCAGCTTCAGCTTCTATTCCTCTTCCTGCATTAATAAAAGTCAGGTTGTACCTAGCCCAGCACGTAGCTGTGGAGACAAACCCTCTTGAGTCTGAATGTGCACTTCACAAAAGAGAGAGAGGACCAGGAAGAAGGCAGAGACTCCCTGATGACCTTATGCCCTTGGATACTACCAGCCTTCACACTCCAGATTAAACTGCTTTAGCAAGCCAAGAGAGGAAGCACAAGTGGTTCGGGAGACCTGTGCCTGCCTGTTCCATTCCACACCCAGTCATCGCACCACACCCTCCTCCTCTCTTTATATTCCCACTCCAGTCCAGGAACTGCCAGCTGCAGAAAAGAAGGAAGAGAAGGAAGAAGAAACTCACCATTCCCTGCCCAACCCCAGCCCCACACCCAGAGCAATCAACAGGTAGGCTTTCAGACACTACTCAGAAAGAGTCCTTCGAACAGCAAACAGATTTAAGCCTGGAAAAGAAGAAGAGAAATAAAAGATCAAAGGTGAAGCAGGAGCTAGAGTAGGGGGTGGGGGTGGGGGGGAAAGCAAGGCCCCAATGAGAGGCAGGAAATAGCCAAGCTGAAGACTTGGGGGCAGTGAGTTTGGGAGACAGAATAGACTGGATAAAAGCCAATAGCTTTCTGATTCTTAAGGAATCCTTTCTCAACCTTATTAGGAAAGCATAGGTGTAGCAGGGAGTTCCCTGGTGCTCTTCCTGGTTCTTAGGGGAAGGTGACCTTGAGGCTGTGGTGTCTTTCCCTTCCCCTGAGCTCGCTCTGTCTTCCTTCTCTATCTGTTTATTCTGTGGTTTTCCTGCGGCTGACTCTCCTGGGGAAAATGGAGAGATGGCGTGCAGATCGAATTCAGAAAAGAGGCTGGGCAATGTCAACCTCCCCACCCCCAACCCCAAAACCCAGAAAATAGACGGATTGGGTTTCAGATTTAAACAGAGGGGGTATGAAAGAAGGGGGGGTGGTTCAGGTTCGGGAATCCCCGTGGTGCTGTCCTCTACTTAGTGCTGAAATCTGACCACCCTCATCCTTGGTGGGCATCTGTCTCCAGCCTCAGGGAGTGAATCTCTGGTCTTCTTAATTACCTGGCTAGTGCTACCCAACCCCACCCCCGCACACCTAGCGCGGTGGCAGGCGGGAAGGCGGAGCCTGAGTGAGCCCCACCCCTGGAGACTGCGGCTGGGGCCTCCCTCTGCTCTGGCTGGCTGCTTGCTTTGCTGCGCTTCTCCTGCAGCCTGGTAGACACCGGCTGCCACTTCAGCTTTAGCCTTCATCGTGACCCCTATTTTGGCTCCAGTCTCCGACCCAGCTCCGTCCTCTCTCTACCCGGTTGCATCCTCTCTACTAGTTCCTGACTTGCACCAGATCCTGCTCTGAATACCATAGCCGCATCCCCAAGCCATGGCTGGTCCCTTCTCCCGTCTGCTGTCTGCCCGCCCCGGACTCAGGCTCCTGGCTTTGGCTGGAGCTGGGTCTCTCACCGCCGGGATTCTGCTCCGCCCGGATACTGTAGGAGCTGCCACCGGTGAACGGAGGAGACTGTATCCCCCGAGGTATTAGAGCCTGAGATGCACGAGGTGGGGGCTGGGGGTGGTAGTGGTGGTGATGGGAACCGAACGGGTAGAGAGGATGACCTGAGCAAAAGACAGGGCCTCGAAGATGGATTTCCTGTATAGTTTGGAGATCCCTGCCATGTAGGAAGAGTAGGGCCAAATCTGTAAGGGAAGAACATGTCTAAGGACATGTCACTCGATGTCACTGCCTCCACGCCAGCTTTATCTTTGCAAATTTTAGGTTCACCCACTGCCCAAATCCATTTTGGATGACTAGAAGCTTTTTTTTTTTTTTTTATCTCGACCTATTCTCCTTGTTCTCCCTAATTCTCCTGAGTCTCTCCCCTCCCCCATCTCTAATGTTGTGCTCACTAGAGAAAAAGAACCGTGTAGACAAGGGGGAATTGAGGTGTTAGAACTATTAGGAAAGAAAAGACCCTGAAAATCCCTGAAGAGATTATCAAGATTTAGCCTACCTCTAATTCCCCCTCCTTTCAACGAGCAAAGCCAGACATGGCTCACTGGACAGCTCCCAGCTGATATCAGTAGGTCTAGTCTCCTGTGCCCTCCCTCCATGGGTATCCATGGTTACTGGGTACCCCCTTCCCAGCGCTGAGTACCCAGACCTCCGAAAGCACAACAACTGCATGGCCAGTCACCTGACCCCAGCAGTCTATGCACGGCTCTGCGACAAGACCACACCCACTGGTTGGACACTAGATCAGTGCATCCAGACTGGAGTGGACAACCCTGGCCACCCCTTCATCAAGACTGTGGGCATGGTGGCTGGAGATGAGGAGACTTATGAGGTAGGGGGCCCCTCAGAAATCCCAGTTCCTTCCTCCTAAAGATCCCTCATGTCTGTTCCCTCAAGACTCTGGATTGTCAATGCTCAAATGTTCTGACCCAGTGATATCAATCTACAACTCAAGTATAGGAAGGAGTTTCTTCTTTATAATCGCCTCTTCCTTTTAACTCCTTTTTAGGTATTTGCTGAACTGTTTAACCCTGTGATCCAAGAGCGGCATAATGGATATGACCCCAGAACAATGAAGCACACCACTGACCTTGATGCCAGTAAAGTGAGCCAAATGTGACACTTCCGATATGTGCAGCCTTGTGCACAATGTTCTGTATCTCCAATCATTACACCTTGTTTCCTGACTCAGGGTTAGACTGCCGAGCTTTCTATATTGATAAGAGAAAGAATTGCATATCTTGAAGAATAGCAGATAGGGAGACATAGTGGATAAGAGTCTGGATAATGGAGTTGAGGAGAATCTGATCAAAGTACAAAATGATGAAAGAATTTTTAAGAAGTGACTATGTCCTGGCTGGGTGTGGTAGCTCACACCTGTAATCTCAGCTCTCAGACGGCTCAGGAGAGACACTCCTCCCTCCACCAAAAAAAAAAAAAAATTTCTACCCAAAGTGAGAAGTTTGGAGAAATGACCACAGTGTTTTCAGTTAGCATGCCTGTCTAATGTGTCCTTCCTTCCGGGGCCTGCTTTATAATCCCCAAGAGTTCCCACCTACTGTGTTTCTGTGATTTATTTTCATTTCTCTTATTCCTCAGATCCGTTCTGGCTACTTTGATGAGAGGTATGTATTGTCTTCAAGAGTCAGAACTGGCCGAAGTATCAGGGGACTCAGTCTCCCTCCAGCCTGCACGCGGGCAGAGCGACGAGAGGTAGAACGTGTTGTGGTGGATGCACTGAGTGGCCTGAAGGGCGACCTGGCTGGACGGTACTATAGGCTCAGTGAGATGACAGAGGCCGAACAGCAACAGCTTATTGATGTGAGGGCCCTTGACAGGGAATGGGATTGTGGAAAAAGAGGTGGAGAGGAGGGTGGACCAGAAAAGGTAGACAGCCTGGATGGTACTATGAGAATTCTTAGACCCAATCCCTTTCTTCTCCTCAGGACCATTTTCTGTTTGATAAACCTGTGTCCCCATTGCTGACTGCAGCAGGAATGGCTCGAGACTGGCCAGATGCTCGAGGGATATGGTATGGAGCCAACACACCCTTTTTCTTTTTTTTTTTTTTTTTTTTTTTTTGATTCCCTTGTATGTGCAAAGTTTTTTCTCCATCTACCCCAGTGCTTGTCTTGCCCACTGATGGCTATACCTATCCTGCCCTCAGGCACAACAATGAGAAGAGTTTCTTGATCTGGGTGAATGAGGAGGACCACACACGGGTCATCTCTATGGAGAAAGGCGGCAACATGAAGAGAGTGTTTGAAAGATTCTGCCGGGGCCTCAAAGAGGTTGGAGAAGGGTGTACCAGGGAACTAGGGGAGAGGAAATGAGAAATACCACACAGCAGCATAGCTAGATTGACTATATCACTTGTCAGTCAACCCAGAGTATTTCTGATAGCAGAAAGGGTCATTATCATGCTAGGATAATAGTTACAAACCAGGGCCATCCTTGGGAACCTAGGGCATATAGTTACTCTAAAAATAGAAAGAGTGTCAGTAAGGAAATAAAGCATAATCTTTGCCAAGTAATGAAAAGAAGGAACCAATGATGGAGCAAGCCAGTGCCGGGGTGGGTGGTGTGAGGTGGGATGCGCAGATAAGGAGAGCCTGGACTGACGTAGGGCATGAGAGATTGGCTTGTTCATGATACATCACCCAGTTCTGAGCCAAGGTGAGCCTTGACTCTGGAGATCTAGCATTGTATCTAGTCTCTAAGCAGAAAGTGCTAGAGAGACTAGCAAAGGTGGGGGCTGAACTGGCTTAAGCTCTAGAATGTGTGTTCTGGGTGAGAGGTGACTCTTCAGACTTGCATGGACGGGGTCTCTATATTTATCCCATGTTAGAAACTGCCATAGATCTAATCTTTAATGTATTTTCTTGTATCTACAGTTTTATTTTTGGACTCGTAAAGAAAGAGTGCTTCTCTTTTAGATTCTAGCCAGGAAGCTCATACTATTTTCAGCAAGGAATGGATAATGTTCTATGAGTGCGTAGAGAAATACTCTTTAATTATATGACTCTGTTTATTTATCTATAAAGTTGAAGACTAAATGAAATAATGTAGGCAGAGGAATTGTTCTATAATAAGTGTTAGCTTTAGCATGTAAAAGCCCCCATGCTTGTGATTCCTTCTGAGTTACAGAGCATCATCTCTAGGTAGTGTGGTCTTTGTGTCTATTGCTATGGCAGGCCCCTGTCTCTTCCATCCTAATAGTCATTATGGTGGTCAGGAAAGCAAGAACATCTCTTGAAGTCCCCCTCTTCTCACACGTACCTGTGAATCTGGCTTTCTGCTGTACCTTCTCATGTCTCCCTGCTCTATTATACAATGTTCCTTTTATAGCTAAGAGTAAGCTCTCCTGCCTTAGCACCTCGTTTCTGTCCAAAGGGACCCTTTGCTCTTTGTCAAAGATATAATTAAGCTCCCTATCTTGTTTACTACTTCTGTTCATTTGCCAGGTCACTCTTAATGTATCATTCTCTCAAGCTTCTTCCACGAACAATCTATCTGCCACAGTCTTACCAGCATGCATATAATGCAACATTCAAGTGTCCTTCCATGCAATGACAATAAGTTTTAACAACAACAAAGAGCATGTCATTCATCGATCCTCAGGTTTCTCATTGTAGACATGGTTCTAGAATGTCTGTGGGGCTAAGTAAGAGGGATCCATCCATCCCTGATTTTTCACAACAGAACCTCTGTTGACACAGGTGGAGAAGCTGATCCAGGAACGAGGCTGGGAGTTCATGTGGAATGAGCGTTTAGGATACATCTTGACCTGTCCATCTAACCTGGGCACTGGACTTCGGGCAGGAGTCCATGTCAAACTGCCACTGCTGAGCAAAGTAAAGGATATGTGGGGCTATAGGGGGTGTGAGAAGGGGGACTTGGAAGGGGATGGAGGAGGCACTCTGGAAAGAGCCAGTCCTATGGGCTTATGGCTAGTAGGCCATAAGTAGGGTAGGAGCAGTCTCAGCGTCTATTGACACGCCCCTGATCTTTACCTTGCATCTAGGATAATCGCTTTCCAAAGATCCTGGAGAACCTAAGGCTGCAAAAGCGTGGAACTGGAGGAGTGGACACGGCTGCCACAGGCAGTGTCTTTGACATCTCTAATTTGGATCGACTTGGCAAGTCAGAGGTGAGGTCTTATGAGTTAGGTTAAGAGGTTGAGATGGTGAGTGAGCCTCAGGAACATAAGAGAATCTGAAGCAATGTCAGGTTGAGTGGGGAGGAGAGAGAAAATGAGTTTTCAGAGATGGAAGAGCTAAAGAAACTCTGGTCAGGCAAGGTGGTGTGTGTGCTTTTAATACCAGCAGAGGCAAGACAGATCTCTGTGAGTCCCAGGCCAGTCAGGGCTACATAATGAGATCCTGTCTCAAAAACTGAAAAAAGAAAGAGAAGGAAAGAAAGAAAGGAGGAGAGGAAGGGAGAAAGAAAGGAAGAAAGAAAGGAAGAAAGAGAGAAAGAGAGGAAGAGAGAAAGGAAGGAAGGAAGGAAGGAAGGAAGGAAGGAAGGAAGGAAGGAAGGAAGGAAGGGAGGGAGGGAGAGAGAGAAAGAGAGAGAGAGAGAGAGAAAGAAAGAAAGAAAGAAAGAAAGAAAGAAAGAAAGAAAGGAAGAAAGAAAGAGAGAGAGAGAAGCTCAGGTACACTGGGAAGCAGAGATCAAGGACTAGTGTTCTTCAGGTGGAGCTGGTGCAGCTGGTCATCGATGGGGTGAACTATTTGATTGACTGTGAACGGCGTCTGGAGAGAGGACAGGATATTCGAATCCCTCCACCTCTTGTCCAAGGCAAACATTAACTCCCCATCCCCAGCGGATGAGTCAAGACCCCCCAGGACTTCTGCATATTTAACAGTGGCCCAGTCTACTTGCCCTGGACCTGCCTCTCTCTCTCCCTGTCCTAGTAAAGACTCCATATTATGTTGCAGCTGTCTGTGTTATTTCTATTGGTCTGGTGAGGAGGAAGTAGGAAATGAAAAGAAACAGTGAGGTTATTCATGATGGCAAGAGGCGTATATGCCAGGAGCACAATTCTCAGGTGGGTGGAATGCATTGGAATTTTACCCACAATCCTCATCCACTTACTGAGAATAATTAGTATGCACTTCCATTTACAATTTGTTCAGTATGATGTAAGTTTTCTCCCTCAGCTGAAGGAAGAGTTATAATAATAGGTAGCCACAAAAGCTGACGGTCACTGCCAGGGCCCAGAAGGCTTGGAACCAGTCGTAGAGACCCCAGGCTGAGTTTCGACCTAGAATGAGACAAGGAATGGGAGGAAGAATCATAGTTCCGTTTCCCAGGAGCCTTTGATGCTTCATATTTAGCTCTGTGTATAGATCCCTCTACTCCAGAGATTCTCCTGTGTGGGGTCTGAGGGCCAGACAGCACCAAGTTAGGACTTGGATGGACTCTGGGTCAGATGACAGCTTATCAAACTATGCAGTCTGTAACGTACCCAGCTGCTCTGGGATCTCCTGCCCTTCATGCTGGGCCCATGCAACTGCTCGCCGCTGCTCGGGACTCAGATAGGCCATCTGCTCAGGAGTAACAGCTACGGCCTGAACCCTGGTGAGACTAGATAACTGGATGGGGTTGAAGACCACCTAGAGGAAAGAACAGGAATGAGTACATGTAACCCCATTGGACCCATGCTCTCCCTGTGGTAACTCTAGGCCCCAGTCCACCAAAACTCACTGCAAACTTGGGAGCAGGAATGACAGAAATGGCAAGAGGAGTCAGGCCTTGGATCTGTCCCCGCAGTAATGCTGAAAGAGCCAGGTCTGGGATGCCAGCTAGTGAAGGAAGCAGAACACATCTATCCTAGTCCATCCACAATGTGGAAGACAAACCCTGACACCTAGTGACCAACAGTGTCCCAGCTTCCCCACCTGCTATGGTGCCAATTTCAGTGAAGATCTCAGGCCCCCAGTTACTGACTGGGCCAAAGCCACCAGGCAACACAAGGAGATAGGCCAGAACTTCCAGCTGTTCCTCAGAGCATGGGAGATGCAAGCTACCCAGGAAGAGAGCTGCTTGGCTGTGGAGTAGTAGGAAGAAAGGGAGAAGAATTCAGCTTCAGTGGCAGAGGCTGTGGTCATAAGATGGAAGAAAAGAACCAAATGAACTCCCTTCCTTCATGGGACAACTCTTTCATGAGCCCATCTCTACTACAATACCACCATTCCAAACCTTCCATAGGTTACCTAAACTCCCAGCTGCTGACGTGCTGTAACTCCTCTGGCCGCAATCCACAGAGTGTGTAACCCAGTGCTGTCAGATAAATGAAGTCCAGGTGGCTCACATGCTGACCACTCTGCCTTAGGAAACTGGAAACCACGGCTCGGAGCTGGGGGGAACACAGGATAAAGAGATTAAATCGTGGGGAATTAATGGATGGGAGTGAAAAGGCTACTGAACTGTATTTCCTTGTCACTAACATCGAAAGATCCAAAAGCTATGGAGAAAATCAGGGATGCACCTTTGCCCTCAGACAATAGAAGGAAGAGGAAAAAGGGAAAAGGAGGGTAGAGAGTACTAGGAATCCAGAAGCTCAGAGAGAATGAGTCGGGTCCTAAGGTCACAGTGTAGAGTACTACGGAAAGACAGAAGCTGACTGTGGTGACACACTTGTAATACCAGAATTGAGGAGGCACAGGCAACAGAATCAGGAGCCCTAGGCCACCCTCAGCTATGTGACAGGCTCAAAACCAGGGAGGGCCACACAAGACTTGTCCAAACAAACAAAAAACCAAACCAAAACAAAACAAAACAAAAAAACCAAACCAAGAGAAGATAGGAAGAATGGCCAGAAAGGATCGCAAGAGAAAATCCCTTGGGTCTGGATAATTGAGAGGACTGGGTCTACAGGATATAAGTCTGGGGCAAGGCAAGGAAGAGAGAAGGTGGTACCTGCATGGAACTCCAGCCATCTATTTGCCCCAAGCTGCTCAGCACACCCCAGTCCACCAAGGTAAGCTCCTGCAGTTCCCGTTCTCCTAGACCTATCAGGAGACGGCCCAGCTGCAAGATCTGCTCAGGACGGAATCCTCGGGGGGGACCCCACAACTAGGAGGAAGACAGGAACCGTGTGAGTGGGGAGAACACGCTGGACTAGGCAGCAGATGCTGTGGGATCCTGGCCAGATCACTCCCCTTGTTTTTACTTTCCTCTCTAGTAAGTTGAGAGTTTTTCTGATTCAGGGGTTACTGAAAGGCTGGCGTCTACATAGGAAAGAAGAGCAAACTCCAGTCCATGAATTCTAAGCTTTATATGCACCAGACTCCATGAAGTATATGCTAAAGTGAAGATGCCAGACCCAAACTCCAGAGATTTAGTCAGTCTGGCATGGAACCCAGTAATTGCCTTTTAAGAACCTGCTCCCTGAACCATTTTGATACACATTCAAATAGTGCCTCTATCCATTGTACTACCTCTCCTTCACGATTAATCCCCCTCTTACCTTCTACTTATCACCTGAACCCTCTCATCGTTTCCCCACCTCTCACCCAAGTTTTCAGTCCCTTGTGCCCCATATCACACCTATTCAACTTCTTTGCGTTTTCACCCATATGGTCCCATTAGTCTCTCCATCCCTAACCTGCTTGGCCTTGCTCATGGCTGCCCGTAGTTCCTCAGGACCAAGTCCTGGATCCCCAGCAAATAGTGACAGGCAGTCTTCAAAGTCCGAGAGTTCCATCTCTGCGATTTGTGTTGCAGACCAGGCTGCTGGGAAGGTTCCCCGTATGTCCGCACAGTTTGGCACAGGCTCTGAAGGAGGAAGGAAGAGACAAAGGGTCAGTGTGATACTAAGTTATGCCTACAATGATAGTTATAGGTCATCCAACTCTTGGATGACGGAGCGGTGTGTGCACCATGGGCTAAGGAATGGTGACAACGAGAACTCGAGGGTTCACGTGGTATCTGAACTAACATCTGTATCTGACTGGATACAAAGCCATCCTGTGTTAAGCAGAACACAGAGGAGATTGCTTGGGTACTTAATGAAGAGCTGAGTTAGAACCCAGGTCTATAGCCTCTTGATTGTCTCCTTCTGTTTAAGGAGTTCTCCAGGAAAGAGCTCCACACTTTGCCAGGCTCAAGAGAACAGGAAAATAGAATTCTGGGCTAAATTGCTGTTTTGTTTTCCTTTTGAGACAGGGTTTTACATAGCCCAGGTTGGCCTGAAATCTGCTATGTAGCTGACACTGACCTTGAATTCTTCATCTTCCTGCCTCCACTCCCATGTGTTTGGATGATAGGTGTGTACACCACCACACCTGACTTTAAACATTTAAGGGGTTATAAACCTCCAGGATTATAGACCCTTACAACTAGAAGAGACCTTGAATATCATCTTGTAACCCTTGATGACCAAATCCCAGAGATCAGGAAACCTGCCCAGAGACACAGCTCGCCTAGAGCCCAGCTTCCCAACTCTACCATGTTGCTCGTGGTGGAACCAGGGACCTGGTAAATGTCAAGCAAAGCTCAGCCACCAACAGTCACCCACCCAGGCCTCCAATTGCACTGTTTGTCTTGACGCCTCCTCTCTCTCACACACCCTGATGGGCATATGAGTATTTGGGGAGCTTCACCTTGGAGACCCTCAGCAGCTGGATGCACAATCCCAGCTACCAGAGCTGCTTTCTTGTGGGCAAGCTGTGACTCCCCACACAGATGGCCCACTCTGCTCTGCTCCCAGCTCTGATGCTTTCCCAGAAGCCTCTCCAGTGTCTCTGGGCCCAAAGCCTCCTGTAGGACAGAGAATAGAGAAGGAAAGGCGAGCTGGCCATCAGGGCCAGGTGCTATCATTTCCAGACCCTACATTGGGTATGGGGGCTCATGCCTGGAATCTCAGCACTCCAGACGCTGAAGCAGAATTGCCATGAATTTTATTTTTAAAGCCAGCCTGGGCTACAGAATGGGTCACTCATTTGTGGCTGCCACGAACAAACAAAATTGAAAACAAGAGCCATAAACAAGCCCGGCCTTTGTTTAGCAGTCTTGCCAGAAACAAGTCGCTCCGCTCCCCCATGAGCTCGCTCCCCAGAGCCACCTCTCAGTCCCCTTGTTCCTTCACCTCACCCTGGGGATCGAGGAAATAGCCTCAGCAGACAGAGTGAATACTAGGCGTCCAGCTTGCTCTATTTCATCCTGGCTCCACAATTCTGGTTTTCTAGGGGGACAGACGGGATAGCATAGAGTTGAAGGAACTGTAAGGACTTTGACATGCTATGACTGGGGATCCAGGGTACCTTTAGGCATGTGGAATGGGATACCACTCTGGCTGATGGTCAAGGACCTGGGCATAGGATGTTACCAAAGGACCATACCCAAGAATAGGCTCCTGCAACAGCAGCCATCCCAGCTCTGTGGCAAATGTCTCTCCTAGGCAGAAGCCCTGCAGCTGACTGAGATGAGACAGTAGAATGGGTAAAGGGATCCGTCGCGTGCTCTCTATTCCCAGGAATCCAACCAAGGGGCCCAGTGTCTCCAGCACTTCTTTGGAGATTGGGGTCTCCTCTGGAGCCTGGAGAGGGGCATCAAGCCTTGGAGAATGCACCTGACTCGGAGTACCAGACTCTTCAATCAAGATACCGAGTCCCTTGACCCTCCCTCTGCCTCTACTTCCAACTTGGCCTCTATGAAGGCCATTGCTCTTGTTCACTGCCTTAAATAGTGAATGAGCTCAGACTGAAGCAGGTAGAAAACTGAGAGGCAGAACCCAAAGGATTTCTTAGACCCACAAGGAACACAAACATGAAACATGAAGCAGGTTAATCAAAGAACAGAGAGGCAGATCTAGAAGGCAAGTAGGTAGATTAGCAGTCTAGGACTTGGGTCTAGAAGTGAAAGAACACTATTTGAGGGGCAAGGATTGTCAAAGACAGCAGATCTGGGTCTGATAGGGTAGACGCTTACCAGGTTTTTAAGTGCTCGCTCTGCCAAGGCTGTCTGGTGGAGTGGGGTCAGTGCCAGCAGCTGCTCTGGTGCTCCTTGGACCAGTTCCACCACCAACATAATGGAATCATTGGACAATCTGTCCATCAGCTGGATCCTGTTATTGAAAGTTGGCAGTGGTGACACTCAAGTGGATCTGAGCCAAGCTGAGAAGGGCTCAAGTCCCACATTCCTAATATCAGACCTAAACCTGTGGCTACACAGAACTGACATCCAACAGTCCTGAGCCAGTTCACACCATGTGCTTGAAGGGACAGCGCAAAGAGAGTGGCTACCTCTAGCTATCTCTTGCAACAATCCTATCTGATGTCATGAACTCAAAAGCCCCCTGTATTAAACACTGTTCAAATCTCCTATTAGTCAAAGTAAGGAACTTTGGTTTTCTTGTTCATGACTTTTACCTCAGCTGGGCAATTAATTATCTTAGAGAACCAATGTAGTTAAAGAGATTTAAATGGCCTTTAAAAAAAAAAAAAAACAGAACAGAAAGGAAACCAGAAGTGGTGCCTGTCTTCTATATAGAGTCAAGTGCATGTGTACCAAAACCTACAGGAAATCTTGCAAGCCAACAAGCCTGGGTGTTATCTGTCCCTACCAGCCCCACACCTCCAGGAAGTCTTTGACTCCAACCTTTTCCTACTCTCCCTTGCAGCTCAGATGGCAAGGGGCTAGGAAGATGAGAATGGAAGCACATTCCTAAGGTCTTCATGAGCTAGGGGCTGGAGAGATGGCTCAGTGTCTAAGGGTACCATTTGCTCTTCCAAAGGACCAGGGTTTGATTCCCAGCACCTCCATGGTGGCTCACAACCATCTGTACCTCCAATTCCAAGGGATTCAGCACTCTCTTTGGTCTCTGTGGGTACCAGGTATTTATTTGATATATAGAAATACATGTAAC
Organism: Mus minutoides; assembly: GCA_902729485.2. Classification (NCBI taxonomy): domain Eukaryota; kingdom Metazoa; phylum Chordata; class Mammalia; order Rodentia; family Muridae; genus Mus; species Mus minutoides. The sequence continues at coordinate 137,949 of LR749988.1, read as the reverse complement.
CAAATACTCATACATATAAAATAAAATAATAAATTATTAAAACTATGAAGAAAAAATGCCAAGTGAGAGTGTGGTGGCACATGCCTTTAATCCCAGCACTTTGAAGTCAGAGACAAGTGGATCTCAAGAATTCGAGGCCAGCCTGGTCTATACAGTGAGTTCCAAGCCAGCAAGAGCCACGAAACACAGTGAGACCCTTCTAAAAAGATACTCAAAAACTAGAATGTCTGGGATGGAGGAGCCTTAGCTCTCCTACCATTCTCACCCCAATTCATACGTGGATTGGCTATCATTCCTTCCATGGGACCATCCACCTTGGATTTGAATAGTATAAATGATCAGAAACTTGCTACTTCATTTGTATTACATTGTACAAAAAAAAAAATCTGATTGTTTATTTTATTAATCCTAGTCTTGGGCTGGTGAGATGGCTCAGCGGGTAAGAGCACCCGACTGCTCTTCCGAAGGTGATAAGTTCAAATCCCAGCATCCACATGGTGGCTCACAACCATCTGTAACGAGATCTGGCGCCCTCTTCTGGAGTGTCTGAAGACAGCTACAATGTACTTACATATAATAAATAAAATAAATCTTTAAAAAAAAAATCCTAGTCTTGCCTCCATGGACCCACTCATAAGTAAGCCTGTACACTTTTTATTGGGTACCTTCTCTGGGATCTGAGGGCTCTGAAACATGCTCTATTCCTCACCCCCAACCACTCCTCTGAACATATTGAAAATGTGGTGCTCTAATCAGATTACAATCCTCTAAGACATAAATAGACTATTTCCTCCTTTACTTCAGTTACTACACATCCATTAATGTAGCCTAGATCTTTCCTAAATTCACCTGTTGGCAGAGTATTAGCTTCCCTGTACCAGGGCCATTCTTGGGAACAGATGGACTCACAAAACGACTTTGAAAGAGGCCTGTTTGGGGCTGTACATGAAGTTAGGAAAGCACTAGCCGGAAAGCTACCTCTTCTGGGTATTTCCCAGGTGGAAAGCTTCTACTCCAAGGTGAGTGTCCCAAGGTCCCTACATCTCCAAGCATGCACTTACGGCAAGTCCAGGAGTAGCTTTGTGTCAAGCTCTCTCAGTTCTGGCCCTAGGGTGGTCAGCTCTGGCTCTGGCATTGTCATCCTCCTCTGTAGCTCTGTCCAGATACAGGCCCGCTAAGAGGTATAGGGTAGAGAAAGCAGGGTCAAACAGAACTGAGCATGCCCCCTCCCCCCAGGGTTCTGAACCAAGGGTCCAAGCCTCCCACTAGTACCTACGTCACCCTCTCACCAGGCTCTCTCGAACACCAGTGGGCAGCTGGTAGAGCATGTGTACCACATCAAGAAAGTCAACCATTGAGCTGATCTGCTGCAGAAACTCGCAGGTCATGCCTCCTGCCAAGTTGCCCAGAGCCCTGTGCACATGGGAGTGGGAAGATGCTCTTTAACACATGTACTGGCCTGCCTGATCCTCAATACCAGCACTCTCAGCACAAAGGCAGATGCTCACTGATAGTCGTCTGCAGCTTGTGAAATGTTTGTACATAGATAACATCATTAGTGTTCCGTAACATCCTCGCTGTTGAGCAGTGAGAAAATAAGGGATATTCTTGACACCAGTCTACTAGAAGTAAGTTGAGACTAGAGCTATGTCTTCAGGTTCCAAAGGCCCTGGTTCTTTTTACTGTAGGTGTAAGTAAAGTGATACGGACTTCTTTCTCTAGTGGCTCTAAAGTCACCTTGAATTAAATTAAGAACACCAAGTGACTATTGGGGCTTTCTACCGGGCCAAGTGATGTGTTAAAGCTCTTATGTGCCTTGGTCTTGTTTGGTCTTCACTAGCACTCTATTTTAATTCTTATTATATAAAAGGAAAAGATCTGAGGCCTAGAGTGACTAAGAGACTTGACTCTTGGTAATGGGGTGGGTGTGACACGGGCCTAAGTTTTCTGAGTCCCACAGCAATAACTGGATAGCTGTGGCCCTGTGGCAGGGTAGGAAGAGAACAAGAAAGCACTGAAGAATAGCAATAACAGAAGTAATGCCAGCTCGACTGAACCAACTGTCCAACACGGCCACTCACTGCAGATTCCTCAGTGTCAGGTTGGTAGGCACTTGCATTTTCTTCCAGAGAAACTGTGCCTATAAATAAACAAAGAGAGAAGAGCTTCCCAGGGGAGGTACTGTACTGAGGGCCTCAGAAGGAAGCCTGGGGCTCTATTTCTTTACTTTGTGATTCCTACCACCCCCTCCCCTTTCCCAAAGCCCTACTCTCTTCTGATCCTAGTAATAAGGAGGAAGGAGGGAAGAAGGGAGAGAGGAATGGATGGAGGGAGGGAGGGAATGAAGGAGGGATGGAGGGAGAGAGAGAGAGAGAGAACAGAGAAGCAGTGGTAGGGATAAGGTATCAGAGTAAGGTCTGAATAAAGGAAGCAGAGAAGACAGAGGGTGAGATCTAAGGGCAGAAAAAAAGAGTTACCTGCTGCTCAGACCAAGGCAGCTGCCGATAGAGTCTTCGGTTTGCTAGAAGAGCCGCAGCATCCAGCTGTAGCAGCTTTAATGGGAGCAGTGGAAGCAGGCAGTCTGGCCAAGTGGTGGGCTGCAGGCAGTGATGGGCAGTGTGGTGATGGGCGAGAGGGTCTGCGCTAGCCCTCAGAGAAGGGCAGAAAGGGATCAAAGCTAGGATAGGATGGAGTGGCACCTGCCATTGCAGCAAGGACTACTTAGGTGTCCCCACACCTCGGGCTGCTGTGGCTGTATTGTGCTATTAGACTAACCTAGTGAGCAGAAGGCCCCTAGCTTCTCTCGGCCTCAGTCTTTTCATCAGAACGCAGGAGGTTGGCCTGGATGGCCTCAGGCTTTTGGGTTTGACATTGTGAGATAATGGGAGCATGCATGCTGCTCTGCATCAGGAACTGGGATCCTGTCCCTGTCTGTTTGGGCACAGAGCTAACCTGCACTTTCAGAGCCACTGTAGGGCGAGTGTGTGAGGCAACACCAGCCCAGATGAAACCACCCAGAACGTGGAGAGGTGCTCAGTCCGGAGACCCCACACATACCTGACCAGGAATGCACACAGCTGTGCCGGCACCTGCTGCGCCCATATTTTTAACACCATCTTTTACCTGCACAAAGAATTAGCAATGTGTGTGTGTGTGTGTGTGTGTGTGTGTGTGTGTGTGTGTGTGTGTGTTTGCACTCCCTGGAAACAAAGATGTCTATCCCCTATATCCCACTCTTGCTTTCTCCCAGTCCTCATACCCGAAAGGTTTGCAGCAGAGCCGCAATCTGGCAAGCTGAAAGCCTTGACAGTTCAGGGCCCAGGCAGGAACAAGCGCCAACCAGAACTCTCTTAGGGATGGCCTGGAGTGTCTGGGGGCTGAGACCTGGCAGGAGAGGGTGCAAGGAGCAGAGTTCCTCCAGGGACAGCTAAGAAACAAGAGAGACAAGAGGTCTGAAGAAGAGGGGCAGGACGTTAGAGAGGAAAATAAAATAGGGCTGTAGCCATGAGGGGAGCTGAGAAGGAGGAGAGGGCCAATACAGGAGCCATGGGACTGGGGTACAGAGCCCCCTAGGAGACACTGAGAACTTCCTGATACTTACATCATGCCTAGGAAGGAGCCTTCCAAACAACAGAGCAGCCTGTGATGGGGACAGGAGCAGTTCTCAGGCCCCATCAGCCAAGTCTCAAACCGATCCCTGCACCTACCCTCTAAAGCTTCTGGTTCCCTCAGCCACCACAAGGACCAACCTGTCTGGAGGTCCCTCTGGAGCTGAGAAAGGGCGAGGAGGCATGCCTTGTTAACATATGGTTCCACTTCAGCGCTTACCCGGGTAAAGAAGGTGGTGATAGCATCTCCACATAGGGTTCTCACGATTGGGGCTTCAGAGAGTAAGTAAGTAAGCTCACCTGGGCAGGCGTGACACTGGCTCCCTGTAGGGCAGGAAGCATGGCTCTAAGCTGGGTTTCTGAGAGCTCCTGCAGGAAGCGGAGGCCCAGCTGGGGAAAGAGAGGTGCCCAGACCCTCAGCTCTCGGGGACTTAAGACAGTTCCTCCAGATGAACGCAACACTCCCAGAAGTTCATATGCCACCTGTAACAAAGGAAGGCTTAGAACTGTGGAGAAAATACAGCTGTGCCCAGGACTGCCTTTCCAAATGCACATCTGGATTTACCAGGGCTTGAGCTAGTACTTAGAAACAGGCATAGGACCAGAGTAGAACAGGTTCAAGATCACGGGGGTGGGGGTGGGGGTGGTGTTTATGCTGGAGAGATGGCTCAGCAGTTAAGAGCACTGACTGCTCTTCCGAAGGTCCTGAGTTCAAATCCCAGCAACTACACATGGTGGTTCACAACCATCCGTAATGAGATCTGATGCCCTTTTCTGGGGTGTCTGAAGACAGCTACAGTGTGCTTACATATAATAAATAAATAAATAAATAAATCTTTAAAATAAAATCACAAAGGGTATATATATATATATATATATATATATATATATATATATATATATATATATATATATATATATGATAGGGTAGGGATAGGAAGCAGAGGTGAGAGGTGAGAATGGCTAGGCACCCAAGGATAGAGGTGACAGGGAGCCCACACCACTGTGCTTGAGCTTGGTAGGCGCAATCGGGCAAGTCACTCACACCATCCCTAGGGGAATCTGGAATCTTTCAGATTTGTAGCAAAGGGCTCACCCGTCCTTCCGGGCTGAGGGTCCCATTGGCCGCACATTCCAGCAGGCCCTGTTCTACAGGCCCCATTGGGTCACTCAAGGGCACCAGACTCTGTAGCTCCTCAGGACTCAGGAAACAGGCGAGGGACCCAAGCCTGAAGGAGGCATGCAGTTGGCCTTGATGTGGTTCCAGATAAGTACCCAGGCACCAACTATTTGGTATGTAGAGTAGGCATATAAACTAAACTAGGAAATGTGAGCACTGTATATCAGTTTCCCTCTCAGAGCCCCTAGCTTGCCAGGGCCCTTTCCTCCTCCCTTGCTCTTCCTTTCTGTGATACCAGCCCTGCTTCTATACACCTCCATGCTGGTCAGTCACTGACTCCACCACAGCCACTCACCTGAGCACCTGCTCCTCCCCATCCTCCATGCTCTGGTTTACTAGGCTACGAAGCACATGTCGGGCATGTCCAGGCCCAAGACCTGCTACTGGCCAGCTATCCTCCAGGGCCTGGATCTGAGACGGGGGAAGGAGAGAGGTGGGGTGATGGTGAGACAGGGACCCCATAGGTCACCCCTCTAGGAGACGGTTCTATCAGAAAACGATGATTCTCCGACCTGGTGAGGGCTGAGCTGGAGAAAGCTCTCCAGGGGCAGATGGGGAAGCAGAGGCAGGGCTGCCCACAGCAGCTCCTGGGGCCAATCTGGTACTTCTCCAAACAGCTCAGGGGCCAGCAGTCGTTTTGCCAGGGCCTCCTTCTGTTCAGGCTTCATTCCCGAGCTGTGATCCCGGATGGCAGCCAGGCTAAGGAGAGTAACAGGTCTTAGCATTTTTTTCTTACATCCTCTCTGCTATAGTCTTGTCGCTGTGGACAGGAAGGAGAGTCTCCCTGAAAGGGACCTCTCTGTAGGCAGATGGGCTTGATAGGCAGGAATCGTGCTTACACACTGTCATTGGCCAAAAGGGACGGTGGGAAGCGCATGAGGTCAGGGACGGCCAGGAAGGGGATGAGCGGTGACATGTCGATGAAGAGCTGGGAGGTGAGGCGTGGGTACCGCTGGAGCAGCAAGGCTGTCAGGCGGCCCATGGCCTGCTCCTCAGAAGGTTGAACCTGCAGGAACCGAGAAATGGATGCCACCTCCGAGCTTAATCAGTAGCTTCTGCCATCCCTCTTTGGGGTTCCTCTTTTCACTGAAGCAAACCCCCCAGAATGCTAAGGATCTGGGTCCCTGTCCCACCTTCAGCTTAGCCCAGGACCGAAGCATGAGCGTCAGGAAGCCCTGTGCAGCCTCCATCTCTGCTGAAAGCACAAGCTGCTGAAGGTCTTCTGGAGGCATGCGCAGGTAGGCCTAGACACAGGAGGCAATGGGAAGTGTGAGCTCGGTGGCTAGCCAGCTCAAGCCGCGGCAGGCAGGCAGGCAGGCAGGCAGCAGGCAGCTGCCCATGTGCCCTCCCCACACCTGCTACCTTCACCAGGGTCCTCAGGGCCCAGACACTCTTCTCTCTCTGGAGTAGATCCCACAGTACAGGCTGGAGAGGAGAACATACAGGGAGAGCGCTGTCTCTCCATCCTCCTAAATCTTCCTCAGGCACTTTAACTCAGCTTCGTGAGGATGCTTGCGTGCCCTTCCCCTGAAGCTGGTTATGTGCATCTCTTCAGATGGCAGCCCCCCCCATTAAATCTGGGACCACATCCTATCTTCTCTTGTACTCCGGTGCCAAATATGGGTAGACCTGAGACAAACTCCAATCACTCGAATTCCGTTCCACTCAATCTCGGGCTTGAGAAAGTGGCCCTAACATGAGCTAACGAATCTCACAAGGTGCCTCTTACATAACAGATGTTCGATGAATCGATTACGAAATGTAACATTTTAAGTTCCTTTGGCATGCAGAGAAGAATCTACAGTGCTGGAAAGCATTGCTTGCCCAAGATGACAGTAATTAATGCAACGTTTGAACCTAACCATGCTTCTGGTTTGTACTCCTTTTCCATCTCTCTCTCTCTCTCTCTCTCTCTCTCTCTCTCTCTCTCATTCTTACTTTCCAACCTACAATCCTCGCTGGATAGGGAGAGAACGAAAACCTTGTAGCAGCACAGGGGAGAGTCAGAGAGTGAGAGAATCATGAGATGAAGTTTATTGCTTGCATGTTTATGTATCATGCACCAGGCTGAGCCCACAGCACAGAGCATTCCATATGGTCTTTGCAACTACTCTAAGAGTCAGCATCTTGTTACACTCAATTTATAGATGAGAAGACAGCATAACCTGGCTGCGGTTGGCAGCCCAAGCACTCAGGCTCTCGAGCTGTGTACTTAAATCAGAGTACTACACTACTTCTCTATATTAGGGAAATGTCCTGGGGTCCCTTCCCTTGCTCCCAGGGCTTTTCCTGAGGCCGTTCACTCACACTGAAGCAGGACAGAAGCTCCATCTTGCTCATACCAGAGCCGTGGCTGACGGAGGAGTCATAGCCTGGTGGGGTTGGCTCTTCTCGCTGCAGGTACTCTCCGACCGTCCTCAGTACACTTCTCCGGCCCTCTGGGCGGAAGGCATCCCAGAATGAACAGTTGTCCGGGAGACTAGAGAGCAGCAGGGCTCGACCTAACATCCCTTGCGTCTCGGCACCCCCAGTCCCTGGACCCAAAAGGAAGGTCAGTAGGCGCAGGAGGTAATGCAGGCGCGTGGGGTGGGCGAGGGCTGGCACAGAGGACTGACAGCGTGGCAACTGGGATAACATGCCAAGCAGAAAAGGACCAGGAGCCAGACAGAGTGGGGATGGTCCTAGAGGTGGCAGAGAGGGCAATAAGGGGCCCAGCATGCCTTCTAGAAAGCAAGTATCATTTCCTCCACGACTAATTCTGCACTGGCCTGCTAGCCAAGCCCAGAAGGGAACCAAGGCTTCATACAGAGTGTCATTGGCACAGACCATGAGCAGGAAGCTGCCCCCATCTGGGCAGCGTTCCCCACAGGGTCCAACGAGGCACGGTGGAAAATCACTGGCATCCAAGGTGGGGCCCCGACACACATGCTGAACCCAAGCCTGGTTCCGCGGGGGCACAGCCTGCAGACTCTCCTCCACACACAACCGTTCGGCCCACAGTGTCTCATTCTCCAGGAAACAGCCCCAGAATATTTCCGGGGTGAGGGGTACAGGGATCAGGCCTGGCGGGCAGCTAGTGGGGGGTGGGAGCAAGCCAGCACAGAGCTGCTTTACCAAGCGACGATTGGGGCCAGACAGGGCTGAAAATGAGAGGTTACCGCAGATCATATCCAGAAATTGATCAGGAAACTGATCATGGCAGGCTTGGAGCCAACCTCGGGCACCTGGTGCCCATGAGACTGCGTACCATACAGCTGTCTGGCAGATGACAGCAGTGCTAGGAGGGGGTTGTGGAGTGGTAGGAGTGGGCCGCGGGGTGGCAGGAGGGGGCTGTGTAGTGTCAGGAATGGGCTGTGGGGTGGTAGGAGGGGGCCGTGGGGTGGTAGGAGGGGGCCGCGGGGTGGTAGGAGGGGGCCGAGGGGTGGCAGGCTTGATGTGCTGGCAGAGCAAGTAGATGGAGAAGTTGGAGATGCTGTAGGGTGGCTCTGGGCCTGAGTGGTTCTCGCAGAGGGCCTCCACAGAGATGGCTCGCCGATGTCGAGGGCTGATGTGAGCCGCAGGCTGGGAAGCCCTGGGCAGAGGCACACCTCTGCTCAGGCAGTGCAGGAGAGCAGGGGGTGGAGGTGGTGATCCAGATAGAAAACCCAGTGCTCGGGCGTCCCAAGAAAGGTTGTTCCGCATGCCCCTGGGTGCACAGAGAGGAGCAGGCAGGACGGGGTCAGTTCACACTTCCTCAGGAGATTTTGACCCTAGCTCAGAGCTCTGCGGGGAGCTTTTAGGCAAGCACAGGCTTTTTCCTCAGATAAGCTCCCTGAGAAAAAAGATAGTACTGACCCGAGTACTAAGGCAGAGGAAAGGAGAGAAATCTATGCTGCCAAGGCACAAGACTGCCTGGGATAGCCCACGCCTGCCCCTCGTTTCTTCCTTCTTCCCCTGGCTTTGGGTAGCTTACACACAACCCTTGATTTTGGCCTCCTATCAGGAAGTCATTAGGAGTACTGACTATGTCTGTACTCTGGTGTTATTGTACTGGGAGAGAGGGGTACAGTTGTGCCTCTGTTCCCCCAAGTTTATGTATACTAACACTATATGCCCGACATTGTTCTAAGTGGTTTATACTTTGTCTACTCTTTTTTTTCTTTTCTTTTCTAAGACAGGGTTTCTCTGTGTAGCCCTGGCTGTCCTGAAACTTGCTCTGTAGGACCAGGCTATCCTTGACCTCAGAGATCCTCCTGCCTCTGCCTCCAGAGTGCTGGGATCAAAGGCGTGCGCCAACATGCCTAACTTTTCTCAACTCTTTGTATTCCTCACAACAACTCTGCAGTGGTAGTTATCTCGTTTTACAAATGGGGAAAGTGAGGCATATATCACTTGTGTGAGGTGTCCAAGGTCACATGACAATGAAGGAGGGGAGTTGAACACCAACCCAGACATCACACTCCAAAACCAATCCACACTCCTCCTCTTGGCTTCCTCCTGAGTAATGGGGCTGTTGCCCTCAGCACTCTGTCTACAAGTTGCTGAGACCCAACTTTCCAGAACTGGAGGTCACCTGCTACTTACCATAAGAGCAGCTGTTGAAGGTTGCCTAGGAGGGAAAGAGCAAAGAAGAAAATGACCCCATCTATCTTTCCCTGCTACATCCCAGCTCTTGCCCTGGCAGCACTCACCTCCCTGGCACTGCCCAGTGGCATCAGGCTCTGGCTGTCCCATAATAGAAAAGACCTCATCTTGCAGAGAATGAATGACTCGCAGTAGCCCCTCCTGGAAGGCAGCATAGAGGGGGGCCCCCACTGTGCGCAGCAGACCACCCCAAAGAGCCTCCTCAGAGCCCAACTCTCCTGCTGGAGTAAGCAAGCCCAGAAGACCCTGTAAAAAGTGAGGAGCTGGCTCTCTCCCATCAAGACCTGTGGCATTGGTTGGGTCCACACTGGGCTGCAACTGCACCAGGGCCTGCCAGCGAGTGCCCTCTAATAACAACATCAGAGAAGGCAACCAATCAGCAGCCAGGACACAGTCAGAAGGGCCATCACGGGTGCATGGGGGTCGCGTGGGGGCAGGGGGGCCTCCAGGAACTAATGCTCCCAACAATGCCTCTACAAGTCCACCCAGTACACCTGCCTGGTGCACCAAAAAGTCCCGGGGAGTCTGTTCCTGTCCCAGGAGTGCCAGCACATCTCCCAGAAGCCCTAGCATTGGCTCCCAGTCTGGGCTACCTCTCAGTGTCACGAGGAAATCATGGAGTCGAAGTGCAGGGGGCTGGAGAGGTGGGGGCTCTCCCACCGGTCCCTCCCCCATCCTCCCAAGCTGGAAGGATGAAGAAATGTTGGCAAGGAACGCAGAGAACCGTGACTGGCTGAGGGAACGCTGAGGAGCTTGGTCCAGAGTGGTGATGAAAGACTTCAGAAGGGAGAGACCAGCATCCAAAGACTGAGGCCCAGTAGGGGCTGAAGTCACTATAAGAAGAGAGACAAGCCGGGCAGTGGTGGCTCACGCCTTTAATCCCAGCACTCGGGAGGCAGAGGCAGGTGGATTTCTGAGTTCGAGGCCAGCCTGGTCTACAAAGTGAGTTCCAGGACAGCCAGGGCTATACAGAGAAACCCTGTGTCGGAAAAAAAAACAAAAACAAACAAACAAAAAAACCCAAGCTAGCTTTTCCCCTGAGCACAATTCCCTGCTGGGATCTGAGGATGGAGTGAGGCCATCCCTGCTGGTGCCTTACAGTGCTTTCTGAAACCTTAGTGTCACCCACAGCAGCAATCTCTGCCCACTTCCTTGTCCTTTTAGCTTTTATATAAATGGCACCTTCACACTATTTATTACTTTATATACTTCTTGAGACAAGGTTTCTCTATGTAATCTAGGCTGGACTCAACTTTCACTCCCCTGCCTCAGAATGCTGGGCTAACAGGCACAAGCCACCATATACTCTTGTCTCATTAAAGGGGAAGGAGGACCAGTGAGATGCCTAGCAGGTAAAGGCATCTGTCAGAAAGCCTAGTGACCTGAGTTCAAATCCCAAAACCCATCTGGTGGTAGGAGAGAGGAGAGATTGAAATCCTTGCCTCTGCCTATTTGCATACACAGTTTTAAAAAGAGGGGAAATCTCTCTCTCTCTCTCTCTCTCTCTCTCTCTCTCTCTCTCTCTCTCACATACACACACACACACACACACACACACCAGTTTTAAAAGGAGGGCAATGGCTGGAGAGATGGGTTAGTGATTAAGAGCAGAAGAGCAGAAGCTACTCTTTCAGAGACACTGAGTTCAATTCCCAGTAACTACATGGTGGCTCACATCCATCTGTAATGGAGTCCAATGTCTTCCTCAGGCTTGCAGATATCTACATGCAGCTAGAGTGCTCGTATACATAAAATAAAAAAGAAATAAATCTTTAAAAGAGGAGGAAGTTACACACACAGGTTTTTGTTCGTTTGTTTTTGTTTTTCTAGTTCGGCTGTCTAGGAACTAGCTGTGTAGACCAGGCTGGCCACTAACTCACAGATCCACCTGCCTCTGCCTCCCAAGTGCTGGGATTAAAGGTGTGCAGCACCACTATCCAAGTCAGAAACACAGTTTTAAAGAGGGAAAAGGTTATTCGCCTTCACCCCAAGCCTACTCACTGTTCTCACCTTCCTGTGGCAGGAGCGACAGGAGAAGCAGCAGCTGGGGCTGGAGGCTCAGGGCCATATTTCCAGGTGCACACTGGGCCTAGAGGTGAGTTCTGGCTCTCCTCACCATGAAAGGATAGCCAGGTGAAGCCGGGGCATTGTGGGCAGCCTGGGGTTCCTCTGATACTGTCGTGTGGTCTCTCAGGAAACAGTATCTGTAACCCGACATCACACCTGTCACCGGAGCCACTGAATACCTGATCCTCTGGCTTTGGGAGAAGGGTGTACTACTGTTAGAGGTACCAATGGCAGGGACCTCGGGGCCCTCAGCGTATTACCCAAGGAGATGGCGTGAGTTAGGAGCCAGAGAGAAGAAGGCAAACTAAAAATAGAATCTGGGGGGTCTACAGAAAAATGCGAACAAAGAAGGTACAAAAGGAGTTTGAGGGACAACGGAGATTTGAAGAATTTGAGAAATGAACTGGCAGCCAGTAGTGGGCAGCAAGAAGATATTAAGATAGACGTTTCAAGGGTGGACTATTTAGGAAGACTATTTTATTACCTTAAACATACTATCCAGAATCCCACAATATTGGTGCCGAAGAGATGGCTCAGCAGCTAAGAGTGTATGCTGCTTTTGCAGATGAGTTGAATTACCAGCACCTGAATTGGGTAGTTCAGAACTGCCTATAACTCCAGCTCCAGGGGAATCTGATGTGTCTTGCCTCTGTGGGTGTCTGCAACTTATCGTGCCCATGCCTACACAGATACAACACACATACACACATAAAAATATATCCTTGGAATCCTGCAATATTAAGGAATAGACAGGACTTCACAAACCACATAGGTAAACTCTTCAATTAACAGGTAAGGAAAGAGACTCAGAGAGCTGTTACTTGGTTAGGCCATGTAAGCATTGCAGTTTCTTTTTTCTCTCTCAAGTTAAAACTCTCTACACATGGAATCCTATTCATAGATTAGAAAGGTTTCATTCAATATAAGCTGGTCTGGCCGGGGTCTGGTCACTTCTTGCATAAAAAAAAAACTTATATGATGCAGTTCTAGAGGGATGGCTCAGCAGTTTAGAACAGTGACTGCTGCTCTTCCAAACCCAGAGGACCTGGGTTTGATTCCCAACATTCATATGGCTGCTCACAACCATCTCTAATTCCAGTTCAGGAGATCTGACCTCTTCTGGTCTCTGAGGGAACCAGGTATGCACATGGTGCACAGATATCCATTCAGTCAAGTCACCCATCATCATCATATCATTGAGATAGGGTCTCCCCAGGTAGCTCTGGCTACTGTGGAATTCTCTATGTAAATTAGGCTGGCCTCAGACTCACAGAGCTTTGCCTGCCTCTGCCACCTGAGTGCTGGGATTAAAGGAACACACCGTTATATGTATACTACACGGTTTTTTTTTTAATTAATTAATAAAAAAAATCAAGCTAGGTGATAGTGGCACTTGCCTTTAATACTAGCACTCGGGAGGTAAAGGCAGGTGGCTCACTGAGTTTGAGGCCAGCCTAGTCTACAGAGTGAGTTTCAGGACTCAAGGCTACACAGAGAAAGCCTGTCTCAAGCAAACAAACAAGTGTATTGGGCTGGGAATGGTAGCACAGGCTTTTAATCCCAGCACTCAAGAGACAGAGGCAGGATGATCTCTATGAGTCTGAGTCCAGCCTTGTCTATATAACAAGTTCTGGGCTAGCCAGGGTTACATAGTGAAACCATCTCAAAAAAATCAAAATATACATACGCCCTATATTGAAACCACAGCCAGAGTCTGGGTTCTCTGCCCGGACACTTTGGTGTAGGTTTTTACAAGATGATTGGTAAGTTCCTAATATGGAAACTTTGTGAACACTATTTCCAGAAGTTAAGTCAAGTTCCCTAGGGTGACTTGAAGTTCCCTAGGGTGGTGGCAGACCCTGGTCAAAACATGACAGTAAAGCCGGGCGTGGTGGCGCACGCCTTTAATCCCAGCACTTGGGAGGCAGAGGCAGGCGGATTTCTGAGTTCAAGGCCAGCCTGGTCTACAAAGTGAGTTCCAGGACAGCCAGGGCTACACAGAGAAACCCTGTCTCGAAAAACCAAAACCAAAACCAAAACAAAAACAAAACAAAACAAAAAAAAAAACACATGACAATAGTTAATCCTTGACAACAGCAGCTACTTGGTCATGAGAACTGATATTGTTGTCTCTTAGGGGTGGAATAGGTTGCCTTAGCTACACTTCTGGGTGATTGCCTGAACCTCAGCAAGGATGAACTGTGCTAGGTTTTGTCAACTTGACACCAACCTAGACATACCTGGAGAGAATGAATCTCAACTAAGTAACTGCCTCTATCCCATTGTCCAGCAGCATCTCTGTGGGGCATCTTCTTGATTAATGATTGATATGGGAGGGGCAGGTGGTCCTGGATAGTTCTTATAAGCACGCTGAGCAAGCCATGGGAACCAGTTAGTAAGCAGCACTCCTCCCTGGGTCTGCTTCAGTTCCTGCCTCTAGTCTCCGGCACTGAGTCCTTGCCCTGACTTACCCTGAGTGTGGACTGTAAGCTGCAAGAGGAAACAACCCTTTTACTCCTAGAGTTGGTTTTGATCAGTGTTTTATCAGCGATAGGAAATCAAATGAAGACAGCAGCATAGAACAGGAGCACCCTGACACTGTGATAAGACAGGCTGGGGCTTGCTGGGCTTGTCTCCTCACTAGCCTTCTTTACACACAGAGAAAATGGATAGTTTAGTCAAGGAGAGACCCCTCTAGATGGCAGAGACTGATTAATTCTCTGAAGCATAAAACACCCAGGCTGATAATAACTGTGGTAGAGTCCAATTGACCCAAATCTGCTGACCAGGGTGAGTTGGCTTTTGTGCCAGAATGGTCTTCAAAGCCTCACCTTTGAGGAATTCCTGCAGGAAAAAGTCAACCATTTCAGACCCCTTGGTGGGCAGCGGGTAACATATAAACCTTCTCCAGGAACCTGAAGAGCTGATCTTCACTTGATTGACCAGTTCAGCTTAGGGAGAGAATTACTTGTTTTCTGCCTTGCCTCTGTGAACTCTAGAGTATGAGAGCCAGTTCTGACTTCAGCACTGTTTCCAGGC
>LR749988.1:27446-122798 GCA_902729485.2 Mus minutoides | reverse complement strand
AAAACAATTTGTATAAAACATTTTATAGACATGGAAATTGAGGCCCTAGGAAATGAAATGAGCTAACTCATGCCTATAATGAGTTGAATATAGCACAGAAATTCTTCAAAGCCAGTTAAAAGTTGGGAAGTTAAACTATCTAATGCATCTTTTGCCAATATTTCCCCCTCTGCCCACCAAGGGCTTCACATCCAGTCTGAAGAGCAAAGGACAATCAGAAGATGGTCTTGGCTGCCCAAGGTAGCTGCTGGTGTCAGCCCATCCTGCAATGCTTCTGAATGTCTGCCTTTGATTCTGTCACCAAGAATAAATTATTTCCTTCTCTGTGTCCTGGATAGTAAAAACTAAGACATCTTGGGTTTAAATCCTCATTGCATGTTTACTGACTATGTTTCCTGGAAGTTTCTAACAACTACTTATAGATGAGCATTCTGCCAGCCATAGCTATGCATTCTGTAACTCAGGGCCTGAAGCAGTGTCATGACTGCAAGACCTTTAAAACAAATAGTCACCTCATGGTATTCCAGAATCCCAAAGGATTCCAAAATCTGTCTATGCTAAAGACCCTAATTTAAAATGCAGTAGTATTTACATTTATACATATCTTCCTGCACACTTTAAATCATATCTAGATTACCTATAATACCCAAAATAAACCAGATGCTACACAAACAGTTCTTATATTATCTGTTGTAGAATAACTACCAAAAAATCTGCATATGTTTAGTACAAATGTAATTATTTTTTTTGGTAGGGGCTGGAAAGATAGCTCAGTGGTTAAGATTACATACTGGCTGGGCATGGTGGTGCACGCCTTTAATCCCAGCACTTGGGAGGCAGAGGCAGGCTGATTTCTGAGTTTGAGGCCAGCCTGGTCTACAGAGTGAGTTCCAGGACAGCCAGGGCAATACAGAGAAACCCTGTCTCAAAAACAAACAAACAAACAAACAAACAAAAAAAGATTACATACTGCCTGCCCTTAAGGAGGTCTCAAGTTTGCCTCTAGCACATATGCCAGGCATCTGTAATTCCAGATCAAGGGGATCTGATACAGCAGCCATCCTCTGACCTCTGAATGCCTCCAGATACATATGTATAAACACACATAAATACACACATTCATAATTTTTAAACTTTTTTTCAATTCATAGTTGAATATACAGATATGAAACTCATGGATACAATGAGTTTGCTGTACAGAATATGTTACAGAGTCAGGAATGGGAATGAGAACTCACCTGTTGGGTGACAAAACCTTTCTTGAGAACGCACCCCACATGCATCTACTCACCCCAGACAAGTAACCCACAACAGACCAAAGCATTGATAACACCAAAGTCCAATTTGGTGATTCAGTGAGTTTTTATTGGGGTTACAGGAATATAGATGAAGGAGCAGGAATGACTTAGAGAGAGCTGTACCACCAAAGCCCATCCCAGCATAGGTCACAGCTCATAAAGCTGGGAACCTGGAGCATTCTGCACAGCCTACAGACAGCTCAATGGGTTGGAGAGTGTTCTTCCTAGATACCTCGGTTGGTCTAAACCTCTTCCAGGCATCTGGTCTGGTCTGAGCGTCTTCTTTATAGCTTGGCTTTCTGACTCAGAAATGTCCTCTCATCTTTCATTACTAACTCTCAGAGGGAGGGGCCTAATGAATCTGGTCAGTTTCAGGAACTTCCTGAAGCTATGTTGAGTTTTTTTACCTTCCTGCTTAGGAAGGATGTTTCAAACCTTGGAGGAAACAGTTAGACAACACCACCTAACTCAAAATGGGTTTCATCTTGGTAGTCCGCATGATATTGTAGTAAGCAGCGGGTAGGTAATCTTTCTGCTAAGGATGCAGACTGAGCTAAGGGTTGGAGTAAGTGTATTAGGCTGGGCATGTTGATTATTGCTTACAGTTAAGCAAGATCCAATAATAAGACGAACCTCAACCTAAAGTAGTCAAAGAATAGAACAAGCAAACTAAAGTTATAGGGGTTCAGAGGAAAAGCAAAATCATGTGTCCTCAGCCGGGTGTAGTGGCGCACGCCTTTAATCCTAGCACTCGGGAGGCAGAGGCAGGCGGATTTCTGAGTTCGAGGCCAGCCTGGTCTACAAAGTGAGTTCCAGGACAGCCAGGGCTATACAGAGAAACCCTGTCTCAAAAAAACAAAACAAAACAAAAAAAATCATGTGTCCTGCTAAAATGAAATGAAATGCTGGGGGGTGGGGGGGTTGGAATACTGTGATGTGATGGTTGGGATGGATAGCCAACCAAAGGAGTTAAGAACTCTGAACTATCACTGGACAGAACCTCCCACAAGGTGACCCCTGACTGACAAGACTGAATGTCAACCTCTGTAAGCTGCAATTATTTCTCTCCTTCTTGCGTTGTCTCCCATAACTATTTTGAACTACTTATTGCTTACTGCATAACCAAGCATTCCACACATTTTCCAGATCCTTTGTAGTCAGATGAGTTCAGGTGATTCATTCTGTCCAGTGGATTGTGCCTAACCAATGAATTTAAGACCTAACCAATACCTTAACAATCTCTGTCCTGTAGAGGCAAACAGAAACTGCATGTTGGGACAATGTAGGGAGACCAAAGCAACCTGAGGCTCATAATTACCTCATGGCCTGTGGTTGAGCTTCATTAAATATAAGTCACCTACTCCTCTTTTTTTTTATTAGCTTTTTTTAAAAAAAAAATTATCGGTTATTTTATTTACTTATATTTCAAATGTTAACTCCCTTCCCAGTTTCCCCTCCACAAACTCCCTATCCCATTCCCCATCCCCCTTTCCCCTTCCCCTGCTTCTATGAGGGTGCTCCTCCACCCACCCACCTACTACCCACTCCCACCTCACCACCCTAGTATCCTGCCACACTGGGGCATTAAGCCTCCACAGGACCAAGGGCCTCCCCTCCCATTAATGCCAGATAAGGCCGTCCTCTGCTACATATGCAGCTGGAGCCATGGCTCCCTCCATGTCACAGAAGCCTTATTTATAAATAGCCAGACACTGGAAACAACCCAGATGTCCCTCAACAGAGGAATGGATACAGAAAATGTGGTATATTTTTATTAACCTTTAAACATGACATTTTCATTTATTTTTTGTGGGAGTGGGACATGTGAACCATGCTACCCATGTGGAGGTCAAAAGACAGCTAACTTTTGAGAGTCAGTTCTCTCCTTTCAGCCTGTGGGTCCCCTAGATTTAGCAGCAGGTACATTTACCCACTGAGCTATCCAGCTGTGGTGGTTGATTTGATGGCTAACTTGACAGAATGTAGAACCAATGAAGACACAAGTCTCAGGGCATGTTATGTTAGGGGCAGGTGTCTAGATTGGATTCACTGAGTTGGGAAGATGCACCCTAAATGTGATGGCACCATTCCACGGGCTAGGTTCCTGAATGCATAGAAAAGGAACCAGCAAGCTGAGCCTCACCATTCCTAACTCGCTGCTTCCTAGATGGGATGCTGTGTGACCAGCGGCCTTCTGCTCTTCCCAGCATACCTTCCCCAAACCAAAATAAATCTGCCTTCCCTTAAGTTACTTCTTTCTAATCATAGCAATCAGAAAGGTAATTCAAACTCTCAAATCAACACTGTCACCACATTTGTGGATTGAGTCTCTCTCTCTCCCTCTGACTTTGTGCAGTGTGACAGTCGGTTTGAAGGTCAAGCTGCCACACATTAGGATGCCCTGAGAGGAGAACTGTACCTGGTGGCCTTAAATGATAAGGGAAGACCCACCCCAAATGTGGAGGGCACCAGACCACAGAGAGCACACTGGTAGGATGATTCTCCATCTTCTGCTCACTTGATCTTCACTCCTGTCACTGAGTTGATTTACCCCATTGCTGTCACCTCCCATTTCTTTGTTGATATCAGGACCAGCAACTTCAAGCTTCCATCATTGACTGCAGACCAGCAGTTCTCCAGGAACTTTCCAGGTTTTCAGTGTCAGACTGGGAGTGCTTAGGTACCTACCCTTATAGACTAAGTTATCACCAGTTCTGGACTCTCCAGTGAAACACACCCATTGGGTGACTCTTCCAGCTGCTGGGCATCCAACCTCAAGGATAAAGCAATTGCCAAATGCTCAGGTGTAAAGCAATGTAATTTATATATATATATATATATTGTTTTTTTTGAGACAGGGTTTCTCTGTATAGCCCTGGCTGTCCTGAAACTCACTTTGTAGACCAGCTGGCCTCGAACTCAGAAATCTGCCTGCCTCTGCCTCCCAAGTGCTGGGATTAAAGGTGTGCGCCACCATGCCCGGTACAATGTAATATCTTAACATAAGCTCATTTAACACACACACACACACACACACACACACACACACACACACACACACACACACGTGTGTGTGTGTGTGTGTGTGTGTGTGTGTNAAAAAAAAATCTGGCTGGGCAGTGGTGGCACACGCCTTTAATCCCAGCACTCGGGAGGCAGAGGCAGGTGGATTTCTAAGTTTAAGGCCAGCCTGTTCTACAGAGTGAGTTCCAGGACAGCCAGGGCTATACAGAGAAACCCTGTCTTGGAAAAAACCAAAAAAATCTGGCCATGGTGGCCCTGCTTATAATCCTTGCACTTGGGAGGTGGAGGTATCAGAATTTAACATCATTCTTACACATAATGAGTTTGACGTCTCCTTGAGGACCTGTTTTGTTGGGTTTTAATTTTTTTTTTTTTTTTTTTTTGGTTTTTTGAGACAGGGTTTCTCTGTATAGTCCTGGCTGTCCTGGAACTCACTCTGTAGACCAGGCTGGCCTCGAACTCAGAAATCTGCCTGCCTCTGCCTCCTGAGTGCTAGGATTAAAGGCGTGCGCCACCACGCCCGGCTTGGGTTTAAAATTTTTTTTTTAAAGATTTATTTTTTATTTATTATAATAAATATGTAAGTACACTGTAGCTGTCTTCAGACACTCCAGAAGAGGGCGCCAGATCTCCTTACAGATGGTTATGAGCCACCATGTGGATGCTGGGATTTGAACTTATCACCTTCAGTAGAGCAGTCGGGTGCTCTTACCCGCTGAGCCATCTCACCAGCCCTCTATTATGGTTTTGAGCTCATTATTCCACCTGGAAAAAGTCTTAAAATATTTTCCTCAGATGGGTGTGGTGGTACATGGCTTTAATTCCAGCATTCCAGAGGCAGAGGCAGAGTTAGAAGCAGGCAGATCTCTCTACAAGTTCCAGGCTAGCTAGGACTAAATGGTAATATTCTTTCTCAAAAAACAAAAGAAAACAAAATCCACAACAAACAAACAGTTTAGACAAGGGCCATTTTCTTTCTTTTAGACAGGTTCATGTACTTCAGGCTGGCTTTAAACTTGGCATGTAGCTGAGGATAACTTTGACTTTCTGATTTTTCACCTTGACCTTCTAAGTGCTAGGATTAAGGTGCACTCTTACCATAACAGTTTTATACAGTGATGAGGATCAAACCCAGACTCTCTGTGCTAAACTGAACTATATCCCCAACCTAAGAAAATTCATTTTTTAATAAATTGCTGTTAAGGGACTACAGAAATGGTTCAGCAGTTAAGAATTTTTATGGCTCTTGCAAAGGTCCCAAGGTGAGTTCCCAGCTCACATACTGGACAACTCACAAACCCCTGTAATTCCAGCTCCAGTACATACACACATACACACACTCTCTCTCTCTCTCTCTCTCTCTCTCTCTCTTCTTTTTTAAAAAGGAATTCTAGTTACTACTTATGCAAGGAATAAGACATGCCTGGTAGGCCGGGTGGTGGTGGCGCACGCCTTTAATCCCAGCAGTTGGGAGGCAGAGGCAGGCGGATTTCTGAGTTCGAGGCCAGCCTGGTCTACAAAGTGAGTTCCAGGACAGCCAGGGCTACACAGAGAAACCATGTCTCCAAAAACCAAAAAAAAAAAAAAAAAACAAGACATGCCTGGTAATCATAGCTCTCTGGAGGTAGACATGGGTATCTCTGAGTTCAAGGCCAACCTGGTCTACAGACCAAGTTCCAGGATACCTACAGTTACTTAAAGAGAACACATGAGTTCACACACAAAAAGAAGTAAGTAATTTAATAAATAAATAAAATGAGAGCTAGAAAATGTGTATTCAAGTTGATGTTTGTGACACACGCCTATAATTACAGTACTTAGAGGGAGAGTGATAAGCAAAGCAAGCCAACATGATGCCATACAAAGATCTCCAAAAAGAAATAAAACACCAGAAATAAAGTGCCAGAAGGTAAAATGTGGCTGAGCCAGTCCCTGGATCAACCTCTAACTCCTGATCCCAAAACGCTCTCCCTCCTGCACCACCATATCCAACCATGTTGGTTCTTGATTTCAGGAAAGCCTACTGGTGAGATGGTTCGGCTGTGAAGTCTAATGACCAGAGTTCAATTCTCAATAGTGGCCTTCTCTCCTCCACTCATGCTTTATGGTATTCACATAGAGAGACATACAAAAAAATTAACAAATAAACCTAATAAAAAAGAAAACCTTTGTATATCTCGTTTGGACATATAATTCATATAGCGTGAAATATTTTTTAAAGATTTTATTTATTTTATGAATACATCATTGCTTTCTTCAGACACACCGAAAGGAGGCATCAGATTCCATTACAGATGTTTGTGAGCCACCATGTGGTTTCTGGGAATTGAACTCAGGATCTCTGGAAGAAGAGTCGGTGCTCTTAACCACTGAACCATCTCTCCAGCCCAACATGAAATGTTTTAAAGTATATAGTTCAGTGTTTTATCTTCCTTTCTGATACTTGCTTTCTTTATGTGTGGGGTGGGTGGAAGTGGTACTTGCATGAGTGCTTATATGTGTACAGGCATACATATGTACATATGGACAGGCATACACCCCTATCCAACGCCTTCCTCTATCACTCTCCACCGCATCCTTTTTTGAGACAGGGGACTGTAACTGAAACTGGAACTCAGTTTTGGCTAGAGTGGCTGTCAAGTGAGCCCCTGGGATTTACCTGTCTCTGCCTCTCAGAACTAGAATCACAGACATGCTGCCTGTCTGGCTTCTGGGTGGGTTCTGGGACCTGAACTTTCATCCTCATGCTTGATCAACAAGCACTTTATCAACCAAGCCATCTCTCCATCCTGTTTGTTTTTAAGACAAGGTCTTACTAGCCACAGAGCTCAAGCCAGCCTGCGATACATAGTAAGTTCTAGTCCAGGTTATGGAGTAAAACTCTGTCTCAAAAGGAAAAAACGCCGGGCGTGGTGGCACACGCCTTTAATCCCAGCACTCGGGAGGCAGAGGCAGGCGGATTTCTGAGTTCGAGGCCAGCCTGGTCTACAGAGTGAGTTCCAGGACAGCCAGGGCTATACAGAGAAACCCTGTCTCGAAAAACCAAAAAAAAAAAAAAAAAAAAAGGAAAAAAAAGTTTTCAATTAAAAAATAAAAATGGGCCAGAGCCAGGCATGGTGGCGCACACCTTTAATCCCAGCACTTGGGAGGCAGAGGCAGGCGGATTTCTGAGTTCGAGGCCAGCCTGGTCTACAAAGTGAGTTCTAGGAGAGCCAGGGCTACACAGAGAAACTCTGTCTCGAAAAACCAAAAAAAAAAAAAAAAAAAAAAAAAAAAAAAAAAAAAAAAAAAAAAAAAAAAAAAAAAAAAAAAAAAAGGACCAGGTGTGGTAGCACACGGCTTTAATTCCAGCACTTTGGGAGGCAGAGGCAGGTGGATTTCTGAGTTCGAGGCCAGCCTGGTCTACGGAGTGAGTTCCAGGACAGCCAGGGCTATACAGAGAAATCCTGTCTCAAATAAGTAAGTAAGTAAGTAAGTAAGTAAGTAAATAAATAAAAAAAAATAAAATGAAAATGGGAGGTTATCTTTCAGACCTGGTTATTTTATGGCATATAATACATACTTCAAATATAGAGTATATTGTAGAACATGCATATTATATAAATGTTTATATATATCAAGCATTTAAAAAATTTATTGATGGGGCTGGTGAGATGGCTCAGCGGGTAAGAGCACCTGACTGCTCTTCTGAAGGTGATAAGTTCAAATCCCAGCATCCACATGGTGGCTCACAACCATCCGTAACGAGATCTGGCGCCCTCTTCTGGAGTGTCTGAAGACAGCAACAGTGTACTTACATATAAGTAAAAATAAAATCTAAAAAAAAAAAAAAAGAATAAAAAAAAAATTTATTGATTTTTATGTGCATGCATGTTTTGTGAGCATATTTGTCTGTGCACCACATGCCTGAGAAGAGCAGAAGAAGGCATTGGATCCCTGGAACTGGAGTTAAAGGCAATTGTGAGCCACCATGTGGGTGCTGGGAACTGAACGTGGGTCCTCTATAAGAGCAGCAAGTGCACTTTACTACTGAGCCATCTCCTCAGCTCAGGTTAATAGAATTATTTGGGGTCACAGAGCAGAAGGTTGAGTTTCTCTGTGTAGCCCTGGCCATCCTGGAACTTGCTTTGTAGACCAGGTAGGCTTCAAACATACAGAGATCCACCTGCCTCTGCCTCTGCCTCTGCCTCCTCAGTGCTGGGATTAAAGGCACATGCCAGTGGTCAAAGATAGAATTTTTAATAATAAGCATTTCCAAAGAATTAAATAATATGCTTGGCATGCAGTCCTATGACTCAGGAGGCTGCAGCAGGAGTCCAGGGCCAGATTGCACTACACAGTAAGTCTGAAGCCAGTCTCAGGGAGAACCAAAGACCCCCATCCCTAAAACCCAATCAAAAGAGGCTTGAGTCCTTCACTAAGCATCAGGTTCACAGTCAGCCCTTCGGGATGGGGCTTCCTGCTGGGGGCTATAGCACAGTGGTGGGATACGTGAAGATATGGGGCTTCCTGTTGGGGGCTATAGCACAGTGCTGGGATACATGAAGATATGGGATTCATCATCAATAGCATATACAAACAAAAAGAGGGGCTCTGCTTTGATGGGAAATAGATAATTTCTCAGGTCCCACAAACACTGAAACAAACAGGCATGAAAACGTCCCTGATCAATGACAAGTGAGATGAAGAGACCTTAAGGTCCAGAAGTGGGAGTGAATGATATGTACTTGCAGTTAATAGTGCCTGAGAACATTCTGAACCATCTCTTATCTAGACTGTTGGCTGGCTGTAGAACTGAAATAAAGTCAATTAAGATCAGTTAAAAAAAAGAACTAGAGATGTAAGTGACTGGTAAAACATAGGTCTAACATGCAGGAAGCTTTGGGTCTTATTGCTAGCACTGAAAAAGAAAGTTAATGATGTACAAGAGGGGCGATATTAGCAGAGCAGACAATGGGATCATCACTTAAGTAGTTACATGAACATCTCTGAAGGCATAATCATTCCACCTAGATATCTACACAGACTGTGGCTAAAATAAAGTGAAATGGGACTCTTGTTAGGAAGTAGAAGTTACAGGAAGAATAGGAACTAGGATGTTACAGTCACAGAGCCAGATCAGGAACTGGACACTAGCTGGTAAGTCAAGAAGCAGCAGAGGCTCCAATGGCCTCTGTATCATCTACACCTCATAAAAACACTTAAGGGCTGGCAAGATGGCTCAGCAGGTAAGAGCTCTGACTGCTCTTCCGAAGGCCCTGAGTTCAAATCCCAGCAACCACATGGTGGCTCACAACCACCCATAATGAGATCTGACGCCCTCTTCTGACGCATCTGAAGACAGCTACAGTGTACTTAGGTATAATAATAAATAAATCTTCTAAAAATAAATAAATAAATAGATAGATAGATAGATAGCGCTATCAACCACTGGAAAAATAAATAAATAAATAAATAAATAAATAAATAAATAAATAAATAAATAAATCTATCTTTGGGCCTGAGTGAGTGCAATTGACCAAAGGGAGCTGGACTGACCAGACTGAGCAAAAGTCATAAAAATTCAATTCCTAACAACCAAATGAAGGCTCACAACCATCTGTACAGCAACAGTGTACTCATATACATAAAATAAATACATCTTTTAAAAAAACTTGATGAACTTACCAGAAATATTCATTAGCAGTATTTATTAGATATTTATATTTTAAATTCCAATTATTTTCCTCATTAGCTTTTGCTGGGTCCAAGGACACCGCTGTCACCTACTGTACCTTCACTTGTCTTCAAAACTCATCAGGGCCTGAACTGTGAAGAAATAAACCGTGAGGTCAGAAAGTGAACAATATTTGAATACATATATTTGGTAAAGGCCCTGCTTTTTGAGTTCCTGATTCCCACACAAATCTTGACTAATATTTACTTAAATCTATCTTCTCTTTACCATAAACAAGTTCATCAAGGTCTGAGCTCTACAATCTTGGAAAAATAAATATCATGTATTTTCTCCATTTGCAGTTCCTAGACTTTATACAGATACATAAAATCATGTATGTATGTATGTATGTATGTATATATGTATATATGACATGAAAGTTGAAATGAAATTGCCTATGGAACACAGAGAACTAAAGAGATAGCAGGGTAGCTTGGCAGGTGAAAGACACTTGATGCCCAGCCACTGTCCAAGTTCAGTTTTTAGAACCCATAGAATGGAAGGACAGTATGCTCAAGTGTTGTCCTCTGACCTCTGCATGCATTCAGCTCTCCACAGTAAGTAAGACATGTCAAAGGGGAGGGGTGGCCTTATGGGAGGGGTGAGAAAGGAAAGGTTACAATGTGTGGAAGATATGGTGAACATCTACTAATCACTCATAGAAAAGTTAAAAAATAATGTTCTAAAGATCTGGACTCAAAACTAGTATTTTGTCTGGACTCCTTTAATCCCAACACTTAGAAGGAGAGGGAGAGGGAATCTCTGTGAATTCCAGGTTCAAAGACTCTGGTTCAAAAAAAAAAATTTCAATCCACTGACCTGTGCTCTGCTTTCATAGATGAGGCAGGGGATTGCTGGGATTTGAGGTCTGCCTCAGTTGCATAGTCTCACAAACATTAAAAGTGAGACCCTGACTCACAAAACAAAGCCTGAAAGTTCCTTCCTACTTCTTCATACCTTCCATCCTGTCTCCTCCTACCAGGATAGGGCTAAGAGTGACTGAAAGAACAGAATTAACTCCAGTCAACATTTTGATACAGACAAAAATGATCTCTGATATGCTGGCTGAAATTTCATGGCACATACATGGAAATTGAAGGACAACTTTCAGAAGTTGGTTCTGTCCTTCCGGTAACCAGGCTTGGTGACAAGTACCCACAGAGCCATCTTCCTGACCCCTAACCCTAAATGTGATAAATTCCTATGGCCTTTCTGTGTCATAATGCACACACACACACACACACACACATCCTGCTGCCTAATTTCTGAGTTTCAACTAGGTTCATTTTAAAAGGATAAAAGAAAGAAAATTCACACAAAACTAAACAATATTTAAATGGGCAGGAGAAATGGCAACTGTTAAGAGCACTAACTATGGGGCCGGAGAGATGGCTCAGAGGTTAAGACTGCTCTTCCAGAGGTCCTGAGTTCAATTCCCAGCAACCATATGGTGACTCACAACCATCTGGAATGAGATCTGATGCCCTCTTCTGGTGTGTCTGAAGAAAGCAATGGTATACTCATATACATAAAATAAATAAATTTTTAAACAACAACAACAACAACAAAAAGAACACTGACTGTTCTTCCAGAGGTCCTGAGTTCAATTCCCAGCAACCACATGGCGACTCACAATTGCTTGTAATGGGATCTGATGCCCTCTCCTGATGTGTCTGAAGATAGAGACAGTGTATTTACATTTAAAAAAAAAAAAAAAAAAGAGGATGGAGAGGCTCAGTGTTTAGGATCACTGCCTGCTCTTCCAGGGGACCTGGGTTTCATTCCTAGCACTCAGATGGCAGCTCATAGACTGTAATTTCAGTTCTGGGAGGATCTGGTTCTTTTTTGACCTCAAAAAAGAGGTCATATCAAACACATATATGAAGCAGAGGCATTCATGGGGGCAAAATCCCAGTATATATAAAACAAAACCAAAACCAAATAAACAGATTTTAACTTTTAAAGAGAGATTTTTTACATCTTTTTTTAAAGGTTTATTTATTTATATGAGTACACTGTTGCTGTCATTAGACACACCCGAAGAGGGCATCAGATCCCATTGTGAGCCACCAAGTGGTTGCTGGGAATTGAACTCAGGACCTCTGGAAGAATAGTCAGTGCTCTTAACCACTGAGCCATCTCTCTAGCCCCCAAGTTTTAACTTTTAAATGTTAAAAACAAAACAAAACAAAATAGCTGTTCCTAACTTATAGTTTATGGATGTGTGTGTGTGTGTGTGTGTGTATGTGTGTGTGTGTGTACAGTGTGTGTACATATATCTTCCTTTTTTTTTTTTTTGGTTTTTCGAGACAGGGTTTCTCTGTATAGCCTTGACTGTCCTGGAACTCACTTTGTAGACCAGGCTGGCCTCGAACTCAGAAATCCGCCTGCCTCTGCCTCCCGAGTGCTTTGATTAAAGGCATGCGCCACCATGCCCGGTCATATCTTCCTTTCTTTTGTCTCTTCTTCCTCCTCTTTCCTTTTTGGAGGAATTTTATTAATTCAAATTAATCTCTAAATGGTAAATTTATTTTCCAAATGGAAAACTGATTTGAAGCAGATAAGTTTTCAGCGTAAGTTCAATTCTCCCGTGCAGCTCACCTACTTCCTTCTGGAGAGTGATGGCAGACAGGCTGCTAAGGGAAAGAAGGTTGGTTCACTTCTCAGGATGAAGTAGTGTTTACTTTCCCAAATCCTAGCTCTGCAATGTGACCCCGAGCTTTAGAGCTCTACTACAAGTGAAATATGGCCTTCAAAGAGAAGGGAATCTTACCTTGGACTGATCCTCAATACTACCAACTGTGTTAACAGCATCCTGAGAATCAAGCTTTCAGAGCTTGTAAGACGTGAGCGCCCCCTGGTGAAGCCAAATTTCTAGCTCTTCTCTAAGGTACTGTTTTTGATGAGGGGAGGTGACTGAGAGGGAGATGCAGCGACGTCCTTATACTTAAAGCTCCCATGACTGCCTTACATCCTCACCTGCAAATTCTTGCAACTTCTTGCGCTCCTCTAGGTTATACTGAAGCTTTTCCAGTAACTCGAAATATCGGAAGAGTGAGTCTCTGGGCCAGACAACGCGGTCATCCTGATCCATGTCCATTAGCCCAGGCAGATTCTCATGCACAAGGGTCTCCCAGTCCAGGTTTTCTGTGAGGAAGAATGCTTCTTTAAAACATGTCTAAGCCAGATGTGGTGGCACACCTGCAATTCCAGAGCTTGGGAGGCTGAGTGACTAGGCTTGCTAGGATTATATAATGACTTGCAAGCTAGCTTGGGCTACAGTGTAAGTCTACAGAGGGGAAGGGGAAAAAAGAGGAGGAGGAGACAATGACAACCTGGATGTCTTATACTCGCCTACCCTGCCAGAATTTGCAGCATAAGGCAGGAGAATTGAGTTTTAAAATCATCCTGAGCCACAAAACAATGACTGTGGGTCTCATAAGCAAGGGGAATGAATGTGAATTCAGATGGAAGGAGCCCTCTGCGTACCGAGTAAAGCAGCATCAGCTGCACTGGAGCCATGGGACGAGTTGGAAGGGGAAGTTGGGCTCTCTTTTTCTTTTGATTCTTTTTTTACTTTTTCAGCCTGTTCATCATAGCTTTTTTCAGGATGGCTTTTCTCCAGATGGCTTTTCTCAGGATGGCTTTTCTTGGCATAGTCTTCCTCAGGATCAATTTTCTCACTCTCGCTATTCTCGCTCTCGCTTTTCTCACTATCGCTTTCCTTGTTTTCATCTTTCTCGCCATCGCTTTCAGTAGCATCACTTTTGTCCTCCTCATCCTCATCCTCATCCTCCTCATCGTCATCATCAGTGGCATCAGAAGTTTCTATTATGTCTTCAGAGGCCCTTCCATAACTAGTCCCTCTGTACATATAGAAAGAAATTTTATTGCTTCAAATATACTTGAAAGATGTAGTAGTCCATTTATTATGCTAGTCCTGACCTGGCGTCCCTAAGACTTTGGCTTACAGCTTTAAGAGTCAAACTGTTCTCAGATTCAGGGTTAGGTATTCCCAGATCAATCATCCCCAGTGTGTCTTTCTTAACTGTTCTCTTCCTTCTCACACATAAAACCTGTTTTTAAATGGAAATCTCTTAATACTATTCCTCTGTTTTGCTTCCATCTGTTATAAATGTCTAAGAGCCTACAACAACCTCCTATAGCCCTACAGAATCCTGCTCCTGTGCTCAGGTGGTTTGAATGAGCAGTGTGTCCCACGGGCTCGTGCATTTGAGCACTCGGTCCCTTGTTGTTGGTACTGTTTGGGAAGGTTGTGGAACCTTATCAAGGGGAGATTTGCTGGAGGAAGTATGCCCCTAGGGACAGGCTTTGAGAGTTCACAGCCTTGTCCCACTTCCAGGTCACTCTCTGCTTCATGTTTGCAGTTAAAGAGCTGAGTTCTCAGCTTGCTGCTCTAGCTATCCCTTCCCTGCCATTATTCTACTCTCTCGGGAAATATAAGCCAACATAAACTCTTCCATAAGTTACCTTGGTCTGGATGTTTTATCACAGCTGTCAAAAAGTAGCTAATATGTAATCCATTATTTCACTGACTTCTTTCCTGTTATTCATTTTCTGTTCCAATTACAATGGTCAATTCTGTTTCTCAAATGCATTAGGTGTACTTCCAATTTAGAATATTTGTAGCAGCTATTCTCTCTGCTACTAACACTTTCACCATAGACACTCATAGAAATCTCTTTGCTTTCAAGTCTTTGCTCATATATTACTTTTAATGAGGATGCCCTGTTTAAAACTACAAGCTGGGGGCTGGCGAGATGGCTCAGTGGTTAAGAGCACTGACTGCTCTTCCGAAGGTCCCGAATTCAAATCCCAGCAACCACATGGTGGCTCACAACCATCTGTAATGAAATTTGATGCCCTCTTCTGGAGTATCTGAGGACAACTACAGTGTACTTACATATAATAAATAAATCTTAAAAAACAAACAAACAAACAAAAAAAAAAACTACAAGCCATAGCCAGTCATGATGGGCTAAAGTTTAAAAAAAATGAGGAAAAATTAATCCTCCACAAAAACAAAACAATGTGCTAAGTGTGGCAGCACATGTGTTTAATCCCAGCAGCAGGCAGAGGCAGAGGCAGAGGCAGAGGCAGAGGCAGAGGCAGAGGCAGAGGCAGAGGCAGAGGCAGAGGCAGAGGCAGAGGCAGATGCAGGAGGAGCTCTGTGACTTTGAAGGGAGTCATCAAGCTCCAGGACTATAGAAAGAAATACTGTCTCAACAAGACAAACAGCTATTCTCTCTGCTACTAACACTTTCACCATATACACTCATAGAAATCTCTTTGCTTTCAAGTCTTTGCCATATATTACTTTTAATGAGGGAGCCATCTCCCTGTTCTCACCTATTTACTGCTGCCATACCTTCTCTTGGTTTCCTAGAAGGATCTTGGCTGCTAATTTAGAACCTTCCCGAATAACCCAGGATGATCCATTTAAAGATATTTAGATTAACCACATCCACAAAGACCCCTTTTTCAAATAAAACCACACCCATGGGTTTTAGAGAGTTAGAAAATAAACATATAATGTTGGAGGGTATCATAGACTCTCTCTCAGCAAATCTTCATCTTTGATGATTTCCACCATCTGTGCCTCATCTTTCCATCTCAATTTACCTCATTCTCCTGTCATCCATGTCGCTATCACTACTTTACCTTAGTGAGTCAGACTGATGTCTCCTACAAGAAGAAAAAGGAAAAAGAAAAAGAAAAATTAAAATTAGAAAAAAAATGCCACAGGTCAGCAGAAGTGTAATAAAAAAATAATTCGGATTTATAAGGAAAGAAACCTAAGCTATGAAGGGGAATAGAGAAACCCCCATAGCATAAACAAAACAAAACAAAACAAAACAAAAACCACTAGAATGTGGACTTCTTAACTCACAGGGCCAAGGAAAAGAAACAGGGAATGAGTTGAGAAATAACATTGGGTTTGAACACATAGAAGCTGACCTCTGGATAATCTGTCGCTTGAATATGTCAGCTTTATACTGAACCTCCAGGTGGCTCATCTCCTCACTCAGCTCATTTCTGATATTCTGAAAGTTAGTAACTGCCCCCAAAGGGCCATTAGGAATTAGAAGGTTAGGTAGTGACTAGACCAAGAAGACCGCTTAAGTGGGGAAAAACAAAGTGAAATATCTATTCCAATATTCAAACTTCCTTGCTACACTGGGTTCTCTACTAATAGTCCACCAACCCCACTTGCCAGTTTCTTCCCACCAGCCCTCCTATGAAGTTGTACCTCCTCTTACCCATCATGGCTACTATGATATTTCGAAAGATTATGGAGCCAAGCAGCAACCAAAGGATCACATAGATGCTGCTAAAGACTCGGCTAGATTCTGGCACCTTCCAGATATCCTGAAGTACTGCATACCAATGATCCAGGGTGAAGAGGATGAACACCGTCACCAGGGAATTTAGTAGGTCCCTAAAGAGACAGAGTGTGAATATACAGAAGCAGACATCGAAACTTGGCTTTGTTTTTGTTTTGAGTCTCGCTGTGTAGCCCTGGCTATCCTGGAACTTGGTCTGTAGACCAGGTTGGCCTGGAACTCAGAGATCTACCTGCCCCTGCCTCCTGAGAGCTGGGTTTAAAGGCGTGTGCCACCACCACTAGGTTCTCATTCATAAAGCAACTTGGGGACATTTCTTTTTAGTATGCTTTGAATTTGGCTCCTTTTCTATCATATTTAATATTTTCTAGATAATTATTCTCCAGTCTGATTTTATTATGCTTGTACACTATTGCAACATTTAATCATTTGTTATATGTTAAATACTGAACTAAATGTTTAGATTATTACCTAACTTATCCTCTTCTGAGTTAGTACTGGTATTATTCCTAGTGTGCATGTTGGGGGGCAGGCATGCTACAGCACAAACATAGAGGCCCTTTAGGAGTAAGTTCTCTTCTACCTTTATGTGGTTCCAGGGATCTAACTTAGTTCACTAGGCTTGCATGACAAGGTCTTTAACCTTCTGCACCATCTTGCCATCTCTATACCCCCTCCTCTCAATGACAAAAATAGTCTTACAGTATTTATTATCACCTAATAATAACATAAGGGCTACCAAAACATCATGAATAAATGTTTCAGGCTGTGTTCCCAGCAGAAGATACCTTAAAAAAAAATGCACAGTATAGGCTAGGTATGGGGCCACACACCTTTAGTCACAGCACTCAGGATGCAGAGACAGGATCATCTCTTTGAGTTAGGGGCCTGGTCTACATATTAAGTTCCAGGACAGCCTGAAATACATAGTGAGACCCAGTCTCAAGCAAACAGATAAACCGCTGTATTGCCCTCTTAACTTCCCTAGTCCTTCATCATTTTAGTTGAAAACATTTTGTAGCTGAGTGATAGTGTTTCCTCTTAGCATCGTCTAATCCAGTTTTCTTGACACTGTTTTAGAATGACTCTCCTGTGCATCATCTAATATTAATCTTCACGCTTTCATCAAAGTCGATAACAAACCCGTGTTCACTTGCTCATACATCCATGCCTGAATCTAAGATTCATTTTCCAAGATCTGAAGATGCAGTTGGAGGGCTTCACCATCACCCTCAGCACCTTCTATCCTTGGCCTTGGTTCACTGAGGTAGAGACCTTATATTCTTATGTTTCTTCTCTAAGTTGCTGTTGCTGCAGTTTGCTTTTCTGATACAAGGGATTTCACATGCTAGACAAGCACCCTACTACCCCATCTCCACACCTTAGGGGGGAAATTGTTTTTTGTTTTTCAAGACAGGATTTCTCTGTCTAACAGCCTTGGCTGTGCCAGAACTTGCTTTGTAGACCTGGTTGGCCTTGAACTCAGAGAGATCCACATGCCTCTGCCCCCCAAGTACTGCCCCACTACACACAGATAAAAATACTTTTTAAATATTATGTGTGTGCACATATATGTGCAGGAGTCTGCTCAGGCCAGAAGGAAACATTAAATCTCCTAAAAGTGGTTTTAAACTTGATGCAGTGCTGGGAACTGAGCTGGAGTCCTAGGTAAAAACTGCAAACATTCTTAAACCCTGGGCCAGCACTCCAACCTCAAACTTTTTTATAAAAGGATCTTCCTAGCAACCCGATTGGTCTGGAATTCACTACATAAACTGAACTGGCCTTGATCTCATGAAGAACCCTCTTGCCTCTAACTTTTTGAACATACTACAGTTATCTGTTACCATACCCAGTCTCCACTATGTTAGTTTTATTTTGAGATAGGATTAATTAGGAAGGCCTTGGAGCTGTGAGCCTCCTGCCTCAACATCCTGAGTAGTAGGGACTAGATAAATAGGCATGAGACCTAGCTCCATTTTTCAAAAGAGGTTAACTAAAGTCTGGGGCTGGGGCTTAGTTGGTAGAGCACTGATGTCCTAGGTTCACCCTCCAACACCACATAAACAGGCACAGTGGTACACTCCTGTAATCCTAGCACTGGGGAGGTTAGGGCAGAATGATCACAGAGGTCATCTTTGACTATATAACAAATTTGAGGACAGTGTAGCTCTCTTAAAACAAAACAAAACAAAACAAACAAGGTAACTGAGTTGCAAAGCCAGGCTTCCCAACTGGAGTATACTGTATTTAAAGGTACTAGATGAGAAAATGTTTTAATTTGTAAGGTTCCAAACAAAACCAGAACAACTCCATTTGTCCAGGAATTAAGGCCCAACAACTGAGATGTAGAACCTTATTAAACTAAAAAACTTCTGTACAGCTAAGAAATAAATGAGTTCATAGAGTGGGTGTGGTGGTTTGAATGAAAATGGTCCCCAAAGGCTAACAGGGAATGGCAGAATTTGAAAGGATCAGGACATATGGCCCTATTGAGCAGGTATAGCCTTGTTGGAGGAGTATGTCACTGGGTTAGGTTAGGTTTAGGTTTTGAGGTTTCAAAAGCTTAAGCCAGGCTCAATGTGTCTTTCTCTTCCCACTGCCTGCTGATCCAGATGTAGCCTCTCATCTCCTTCTCCAACATGGGGTCTGCCTGCATGCCACCATGCTTCCCACCATGATGATAATGAACTAAACCTCTGAAATACAAACCAGCCCCAATGAACTGTTTTCCTTTATAAGAATTGCCATAGTCATGGTATATCTTCACAGCAATAGAATAAAAACTTTGCCAATCATACATCTGACAGAGGATTAGTATCCAGAATATATAACAAACTCAAAAAAAAAAAAAAAAAAAAAAAAAAAAAAAAAAAAAAAAAAAAAAAAAAAAAAAAAAAAAAAAAAAAAGAGTCAAGAAGACAAATGACTGGGAGGCAGAGGCAGGCGGATTTCTGAGTTCAAGGCCAGTCCGGTCTATAAAGTGAGTTCCAGGACAGCCAGGGCTATACAGAGAAACCCTGTCTCGAAAAAAAAAAACAAAAAACAAATGACTGAATTTTAAAAATGGACTATGGATCTCAACAAATAGTTCTAAATAGAAGAAATAAAAATAGCTAGTAAATTTCTTAAAAGGTATTTATCAACCTTAGTAAGAAGGTAAATACAATTCTGAGATTTCGTCTAATCCTATTCAGAACAGCTAAGATCAACAAAACTGACAACAAATGTTGGCAAAGAAACCCTCATTCACTGTTGGGGAGATTACAAACTGGTGTAGCCACAATGTAAATCAATGCTGAGAATCCTCAAAAGCTAAATATAAATCTACCATATGCTCCAGCTATAGCACTTGTTGGCCTATGCCCAGGGTACTCAACAACCCTACTTTACAGACACTTGCTCAGCCTGCTCATTGACATTATTATGTACAATAGCCAAAACTGAAGCAACTTCAAAGTCCTTCAATAGATATATGAATAGGGAAAACATGGTATATAAACACAATAGAATAATCTTAACCTGAAAAGAAAAATGAAAACATGAAACTTGCAGGTAAATGGATAAAATGAGATGATTCAAGACCACACAAATACCGCATGTTCTCTCTCATCTGTCATTCCTAGCTCCGAGTCTTTGAGAGTGAATACATAGCTAAGTAGGCACAGAAATGAGGGAAAAGGAGCCATGGGGATAGGGACCAGCAAGAAGATAACAGAATGTAGGTGATATGAAAGGGAAATAGGAAAAACAAAGGTTGGAGTGAATTGCGAAGAGGTAAGGAAGGCTAATCAATTTAGAAGGAGAGAGAGAGAAGGGGGACAAATAACACTGAGGATATTTGAAAAAGCCTTAAGGAACAATACTATTTTATATTCACCTAAATTATACAATATAAATATGTGTATTGTATACATAACTTAGGTTATGCCACTTCGGCAACAGGCTGCCCACAAGAGCGAATAGACTTATCTAAAAACCAAAACCCAGTATCAGGCATGAGAAATCTCAATTTGGGCTATGGTCAGGATAGTCCAAGTGACTCCTAAAACTGTCTAGGCTTTTGCTGCTGCCCTTGGATGTCTGTCAAAAGTGGAAGGTAAGTCCTTACTCCTGAAGACACAATACATTTTGGACGCAGAACTCAGAAGATTTGAACTGTGTCTAATCTGAAAGCCTTCTTCCTGCAGCCTAGCTTTTTTTTTTTTTTTTTTTTTTTTGGTTTTTTGAGACAGGGTTTCTCTGTATAGCCTTGGCTGTTCTGGAACTCACTTTATAGACCGGACTGGCCTTGAACTCAGAAATCCGCCTGCCTCTGCCTCCCAAGTACTGGGATTAAAGGTGTATACCACCATGCCCAGCTGCAGCCTAGCTTTTATAAAACCAGAAGGTGCTATGCAAGCTTCCAAGGAAGAGTTATTAAGCTGCGGTGCTCTTGAACTACAACAATGACCAGCATGGTAACATATCCCAAAAGGGTCAGGCGGTGATGGCACATACCTTTAATCCCAACACTTGGGAGGCAGAGGCAGTCAGATCTCTGTTAGAGGCCAGCATGGTCTACAGAGTTAGTTCCAGGACAGCCAGAACTACACATAGAAACCCTGTCTCGAAAACAAACAAACAAACAAACAAACAAACAGAATTTATCCTTGTCCTCACAGATAAGTGTATCTCTCACCCTGTATCAAAGAAGCTTCTCTTTGCAACAGACAGAGACCATTACAGAACAGCACATCTGCTCATGGGGAGCCCAGCCCTAGTGGGTCCATCTACAACACAGCTCCTGCACTTAAGGCTCAGGGAACTTTGCAGAAGAGGAAGCAGAAAGATTTAAGAGTTAGAGGACCAGAAGATGTGCTGTAAGAGTGCATCTCCTAGAAGAAATGACAGGGAAACTACATGTATAATACCTTAGCATATGGCTGCCTAGACAAGACCTGAACAATGACAGTAGACATACTAATATAAAAGATGAAAATCTCGAGTGACGAGGGGCTTTGTCCAGTTTGGCAGTCCTTCCGTGAGAGTGTTTCAACGCGTGCTGGGCAGTTTGTGCTTTCATCATATTCGTTAACAGGTCAAAATGCAAATCTTCGAGGAGACCCTGACCAACAAGACCATCACCCTAGAGGTGGAGCCCAGTGACACCATCAAGAATGTGAAGGCCGCCGGGCGTGGTGGCGCACGCCTTTAATCCCAGCACTCGGGAGGCAGAGGCAGGCGGATTTCTGAGTTCGAGGCCAGCCTGGTCTACAAAGTGAGTTCCAGGACAGCCAGGGCTATACAGAGAAACCCTGTCTCGAAAAACCAAAAAAAAAAAAAAAAAAAAAAAAAAAAGAATGTGAAGGCCAAGAACCAGGATAAAGAGGGTATCCCCCCTGACCAGCAAAGGCTCATCTTTGCCAGCAAGCAGCTAGAAGATGGCTGCACCCTCTCTGATTACAACATCCAGAAAGAGTCAAGCCTGAACCTGGTCCTCTGTCTGAGGGGTGGCTATTAATTATTCAGTCTGCATTCCCAGTGGGCAGTGATGGCATTACTCTGCACTGTAGCCATTTGCCCCAATTTAAGTTTAGAAATTACAAGTTTCAATTAAAAATTTTTTCCAATATTTAATTGAAACTTGTTAAAAATGTTATTAAAGCCGACTGGGGCGAGCGGGGCCGACTGGAGAGAGCGGAGCAGACCAGAGCAAGCGGGGCTGACCAGAATAAGGAGAAAAAAAATGTTATTAAAGCCAGGCATGGTGGCGCACGGCTTTAATCCCAGCACTCGGGAGGCAGAGGCAGGCGGATTTCTGAGTTCGAGGCCAGCCTGGTCTACAAAGTGAGTTCCAGGACAGCCAGGGCTATACAGAGAAACTCTGTCTCGAAAAACCAAAAAAAAAAAAAAAAAAGTTAATAAAGGTTTTGTTACATGGTAAACAAAAACAAAACAAAACAAAATAAAACAAAACAAAACAAAACAAAACAGACGAAAATATCATGGGAGTCACACCCCATGTTGTTGGTCAATCTTGTTGGACAGGGTCTTCTCGAAGATTTTGAACAAAGAACTAAGGGCAACTGACTGCTGACTGCTGAGAGAAGGAGAATTAGTCTGCCATGGCTGATCACCTAACTGGTTTATCCAATACAAGGTGATCAGTCCTGAAATCATATATACACACAAGCAATACTAAACGGATGCAGAAACTTGTATTTATACATATATATGCATAAATATATAAATACAAGTATATATTTATATAAAGCATATATATATATATATATATATATATATATATATATATATATATATAAAGAAAGTTGATTTGAGAGGGTGTGGGAGGTCATAAGAAGGGTTAGGGAAAGGTTGGGGGACAGGTAAGAGGGAAAGTGACATAGTTATATTTTAATTACAATTTTTTTTAGATTTATTTTATTTATTATACGTAAGTACACTGTAGCTGTCTTCAGACACTCCAGAGAGGGAGCCAGATCGGATGGTTATGAGCCACCATGTGGTTGCTGGGATTTGAACTTATCACCTTCGGAAGAGCAGTCGGGTGCTCTTACCCGCTGAGCCATCTCACCAGCCCCCAATTTTAAAAACCTTAAAGGAACCAGAACCGGTTGTCTTAGCCCAACATCAGAGCTGCAGCACTCATCACCCTGCTTCCCTCCTCCTTTCGTTCCTTCCGTCCCACTCTTACTCTACTCATCACCCTGCTTCCCTCCTCCTTTCGTTCGTCCCACTCTCACGCTAGTTTTCCTATTACTGTGCTTTAGCTGAGCTTCTCAGTGTCAGACAAGCCTGTCCCCTCTTGAGGGTTAATCTCAGCCATGCTTACGAGAAGAACATGTTGTACTCCAGGCCCTCGATAGTTGAACGGGAATATTCTCTGAAGAAGTAGACACCAGTCACAGCAAAAATGTAGAAGAAGATAAGCAGCAACATCAAGAGGAATGTCATGCTCTAGAGGTTAGGATTTGAGTCAGGGGTAGGTAAGAGAAGGCTGATCCCCACCAGCAGCCCAGGCAAGCCCACTCTGCTATCTCCCACCAAATACAGAAATAGGATTATTTCTAAACTACAGCACTTTACCTCCTATCCTTTCTCATACAAGAACACTTTTAAGAACCTTTCATGACCTTCTTTGACTATATCAAATATTAAACCCATCTTTCTAAATTGCCCCCCCAACCCACTTTAATCAGTTCACATTACCTTCAGGGCCCTGACCAGAGCCAAAAGAATAACTTTAATTTGACGGAATCGTGCAAACAGTTTGAGAGACCTCAGCACCCGAGAGACCCTCAGCAGCTGGATCCACACAGAGTGTGCTGGGACTCCTAACAGTACCACTAACTCAGGAAGCAGGGACTGTGGGAGACACAGGCAAAAAGCAAAAAGATACCCAAAGGACCCAGGTTACTCCCTTTCCATCCCATCTTCTTCAGGGTTCTCTGGGGGTTATCTTTTAATAGCATGTTCTGGGGTCTGTTTGCAGTTTGGTCATTTTATACTAACCTACTTAAGCTTTGTACCTCAAGTTTGTTTAGATATTTTAAAATGCAATAGCTAGTGCTTATCTCTTGAGTTGTTATAGAACATAAGATAATACATATAAAATACTTAAAATAGTGGCTGGCACTTAATGTTCATTAACTGGCAGATGTTATTTTAGGGATTGATGTTCCTAATGACAACAATTTCTACAATTAATTTTAGTTTTAAGGGGGAAAAAAATCAAAGCAGCAAATTAGATAAACATCTTTGCATTCCTTCTTGGAGGTTTTAGTTAATTTAATTTACCCTAGACACATTGCTGGTCCCTTTAACTTAAGGGTATCTATTCTTACCAACAAGGTAACAAAAAAGTCAAAGACATTCCAGGCATTCTTCCAGAAGAGAAAAAAGCTGGCCAACCACATTAGCATGATCTCTATAATGAAGCTAAGCAAGATGAACCAATCTGCCACCTCCAAAGCCAGCTTCACTGGCCACAGAGCAGTATTTGTGGATTCCATCAATTCTGTAAGGCAGAGCAAGGGAGAGATGAAGATTAAGTGAGCAGCTGCATAATGAAGGATGATCACTTATAAACCAGAGTTGTGACCACTACTCTTTCATTTCTCTTTTAGATTTTATGTGTATGAGTATTTTGCCTGCATGTACCACATGTATGCCTGCTGCCTGAAGTCAGACTGTTGTGAGCTACCACATGTATGCCTGCTGCCTGAAGTCAGACTGTTGTGAGCTACCACATGTATGCCTGCTGCCTGAAGTCAGACTGTTGTGAGCTACTATGTGGGTCCCGGAAATCAAACCTGGATCTTCTGCAAAAGTAACAACTGTTTTTAACTGCTGAGCCATCTCTGCAGCCCCTGAGTTTCCCATTACATTGTTGCTTCAACCTTTGTAATATAGGGTATAATTACCCATAAAACAACAGATACTAGCGGTCTGCAGCCATATAGATGGAACAACAATATAAACTAATCAGAACCCCCAGAGCTCATGTCTCTAGCTGCATATGTACTAGAAGATGGCCTAGTTGGCCATTATTGGGAAGAAAGGCCCCTTGGTTTAGCAATCTTTATATGCGCCAGTACAGGGGAATGCCAGGGTCAAGAAGTAGGAGTAGGTGGGTAGGTGAGCAGGGCGGGGGGAGGGTATAGGGGACTTATGGGATAGCACTTGAAATGTAAATGAAGAAAATATCTAATAAAAATTTTTAAAAAACAACAGCTACACCATCTCTCTCTCTCTCTCTCTCTCTCTCTCTCTCTTTTTTT
The DNA here is from genome assembly GCA_902729485.2 of Mus minutoides. Classification (NCBI taxonomy): domain Eukaryota; kingdom Metazoa; phylum Chordata; class Mammalia; order Rodentia; family Muridae; genus Mus; species Mus minutoides. Next base: position 97,612 of record LR749988.1, on the reverse strand, counting down.
TTTTTTTTGGTTTTTTTTTCGAGACAGAGTTTCTCTGTATAGCCCTGGCTGTCCTGGAACTCACTTTGTAGACCAGGCTGGCCTCGAACTCAGAAATCCACCTGCCTCTGCCTCCCAAGTGCTGGGATTAAAGGTGTGCGCCACCACACCCGGATTTACACCATATCTCTTGCTACTGATATAAGTACTAGTTGCAAGTCACTTACAACCCATTCTACAGTCATACAGACTATAGAATTTCCCTCTATTACACCTCCACCATCTGCCAAACTTAAGTTTGTCCTAAATAGGAAAGCAATGGATCTTGAAAATATAGAAATATAAATTAAGTCTTTTAAAAATTTAAAGTTTGGAATAATTTCAAAGATGTCTCTTACATTGATGATTACAGGATGATTTTATTTTTTTTATTGTGTTGTGTTCTGCTTGCACGCCAGAAGAGGGCGCTAGATCTCATTCTAGATAGCTGTCAGTCACCCTGTGGTTGTTGGGAATTAAACTTTGAACCTCTGGAAGAGGTGCTTTAAACTTCAACCTTTTCTCCAGCTCCCAAGAGGATTGTTTGTTTGTTTGTTTGTTTGTTTGTTTGTTTGTTTAATTCGTGTGAGCACATGTTGCTCTCTTCAAGTCAGGCTTAGAGGCAAGTAGCTTTATCCGCATCTTGCTGCCCTTCCTCAAGAACTTCTGTGGAAGGATAGAAGTATCCTCCATAATGATAGCTCCATTATACCTAAGTGGCCTTTATGTTCTTATCTGGTTTCTACTACTACTCCTAAATTTGCTGTTGCCTCAAGTATGACAATAATTTTCATACATTAGCATATGAGAATTATCCCTATTTTACAGATACTAAGTCTTTTGAGGGGGGTCTTTTGTTTTGAGACAATCTTCTGCAACTTAGCTGGGCCTCAAAAGTACCATGCAGGGCTGAAGAGGGCCCAGAGGTTAAGAGCTGCTCTTCCAGAGGACACAGCTTCAATTTCTAGCATCCACTATGCAATTCACAACTATCTATAACTCCAGTTCCAGGGGATCTGACATTTACTTCTGGCCTCTGAGGACACCTGCATGTGCTTGTGAACCACACAGTGAGACACAAAAAAAAATCTTTTTAAAAAGTATAACCTAGGGGGTTGGTGAGATGGCTCAGCCGGTAAGAGCACCCGACTGCTCTTCCGAAGGTGATAAGTTCAAATCCCAGCAACCACATGGTGGCTCACAACCATCCGTAACGAGATCTGGCTCCCTCTTCTGGAGTGTCTGAGGACAGCTACAGTGTACTTACATATAATAAAAATAAAATAAATCTAAAAAAAAAAAGTATAACCTAAACATTAAAATGTAATATGACAGCTTCCAGAAGTTCAGATTGGTGCTAGCCCAATCAGCAGCAGAGAGAGGCTTCATCCAGAACTGATAGGAGCAGACACAGAGACCCACAGCTAAACAGTAGGTAGAACTTGGGAAACATCTCAGAAGAGGAGGAGGAAAGGTGACTGTAGGAGCCAGAGGAGTTGAAGACAGCAGGAGAACATGGCCCACAGAACGAATCAAGCAGGGTTCTAGGGACTAACAGAGACTGAGATGGCAATCAGGGAGCCTGCATGGGTTTGCTCTAGGTCTTCTGCATATATGTGGTGGCTGTGTAGCTTGGTAGTCCTATGGGACTCCTAACAGTGGCAATGGGTGTGTCTCTGACTCTTTTACCAGCTCTTGGGACCCTTTTACTCCTACTGGGTTGCCTTGTCCAGCCTTGATATGAGGGTTTGTGCCTAGTCTTATTGTAACTTGTTATGCCATGTTTGGTTGGTATTCTTCTTTTCTGAAGGGAAATGGAGGAGGAATGAACCTATTAAACAGGGGATATATTGGAGGAACTGGAAGAAGTGGAGGGAGGGGAAACGGTGGTCAGGATGTATTAGAAGAGAGAATAAATATAGTAAAAAAAATAAATATAGTAAATAAAAATAAATGATATAATATAATGTGCAATAATATATTAGTCCAAAATAGTTACTTCTTTTTTTTTTTTTTTTTTGGTTTTTCGAGACAGGGTTTCTCTGTGTAGCTCTGGCTGTCCTGGAACTCACTCTGTAGACCAGGCTGGCCTCGAACTCAGAAATCCGCCTGCCTCTGCCTCCCAAGTGCTGGGATTAAAGGCGTGCACCACCACGCCCGGCCATTTTTTTTTTCTTATGCTTTTGAGAACTGTCTTGCTATAGCTCAGGCTGGTCTAGATCTCAGTAAATCCTCCTACAACCACCTCTTAAAGAGAGTTGGGATTACTGCCAGCAGTGGTGGTGCATGCCTTTAGAGGCAGGTGACCTGGATGAGTTTCAAGTTAGCCTTTATTACATAGTGAGACACTGTCTCAAATATACCCAAAGCAGGAGCTGAGAAATGTAACTAAGTTGGTAGCATACTTGCTTAGCACACAGAAAGCCCTAGGTCCGGTCTTCAGCACCCCTTATCCCCAACATGGTGACACATGCCTGTAATCTTGGCATTAGAAAATGAAAGCAGGGGAATCAAAAATTTAAAGTCATCCTGGCTACATGGTACATCTGAGACTTGGCTGGGCTTTATGAGACATACACACTCATTCTCTCTTTTGGCCCTTCTATTGATCTCTCTCTCTACACACACATACACAGGAAACTGGGGAATTTCTACTTTTTTTTTTTTTGAGAGTTTTACTGCATAGTGCAGGCTGGCCTTAGCTCACAACCCTGCCTCAGCTTCCAGAGCACTGGATTAAAGGCATCCGTCATCACTCCTGACCTGAGTAATCTGCCTGAGCTAACAACCAGACGAGATGTCCTTCTGTTTTCAATAATTTTATATAATTTATACATGGTTTTAGAGTTGCACCCCAGTAATCTCAGATGGGCAGTAGAAGCAAGCGGTAAGATTCAAGGTTATGCTGATTACATATGGTGTTCAGGGCTAGTGTAGGCTACATGAGACTCTGTCTCAGAAAAAAAAAAAAAANAAAAAAAAAAAAAAAAGAAAAAAAAGTCTTAAGAGATATCTTCACAGCCAACTAAATATTTGGGTTATTTTCACTTTCTGACAGCATTTGTAATTAAATACTTCTTTTTGAAAATTAGGCTTAAATGCTAGGCAGGTGGCCCATGGCTTAGATCCCAGAGCTCTGGAGACAGGCAGGCAAATCTCAGAGCTCAAGGACAGCCTAGTGAAGGACAGCTGGGCTACACAGAGAAACTCTTACCTTGAAAAAACAAACAAACAAACAAACATCAGTTTAAAAGGCTGGCAGTGTAGAAAGATATTCCAATCTCAGGAGGATGGTGGATGTGTGTTGAGTGCCACATTTGCCTGGTCTATATACTGAGTTCTAGGGCAGCCAGTCCTTGCCTCAAAAACGAAACAACAAAAACCGGTGAAAGCTGACCCTGTGCCTGTTAGTGCATAGTGCACACCATCAGTCTCAGCCACTCAGGAGGCTGAGGCCAGAGGATGGAAAGTTCTAGACCTGCGCGGATTACAGAATGAAGTCAAGGCCAGCCTGAACACCTTGGTGTGATCATGACTCAAAAAAAAAAAAAAAAATCAAGAGGACTAGGGATGTAATCCAGTGTTGGATCACTTGCCCAGCATTGTGCAAGGTTCCGGGTTCAAGCCTCAGCTACCCACCCTCTCAAACAAACCAACAAATAACAACAATCAGGGAAAAAAGCAGCAGGCAGGGAGGGCAGGAGGCCTAAGGCTGGACAAAGAATACAGACCTCACGTGGACCTGACAAAGCAGGATACGAGGAAGGGCAGCGGCAGGATGTAGGCTTACTACGCCCTATAATTGGACAAAGCAACAGCCTGACATTTGAAAATACGTGTCGCGGTACGCTCAAGTGCGTGCGCGCCCCAACGCCCCGGAGGGAGGGAGCCGGACAACTCAAGCTCCCCTCCGGCCCTCTCACGGGCCTCAGTTCCGCCCACTCAGCCCTGACTTCACCCCTCCGCCTTCCGCGCCGGCGCCCAGAGCTTCACTCCTCTCCAGCGGGTGGAGCTCAGGGCCGCTCCGGCTTCGCTGAGCCCCCGACTTCCCACCGACCCCCGTCTTCCCACCGACCCCCGTCCCGGCCTCCGCCAAAGCCTGACCAGCGGGCGTTCGCATAAGCGTCCGCCCCGCCCCGCTCCGCGCGCCGGCCAATCGGCAGTTACCAGCTGTTCGGCCCGCCTGACGCAGCGTGACGCAGCCAATCGGCGGCTGCCACACTGCGGGCCCGGAGCAGGCCTAGGGGGTTGGGACCTCGGCAGCAGGTCTGCCCGGGCCAGACGCGCGAGCGCAGGCGAGCGGCTGCCGATCGCGGGCTATCCCATCTCACTTCTCCGGTCCCGGCACTCCGACCGCCCCGCCGCCATGCGCTTCAGCTGCCTAGCGCTGCTCCCGGGCGTGGCGCTGCTGCTCGCCTCGGCCCGTCTCGCCGCCGCCTCCGATGTGTTGGAACTGACGGACGAAAACTTCGAGAGTCGCGTCTCCGACACGGGCTCGGCGGGGCTCATGCTAGTCGAGTTCTTCGCCCCCTGGTGAGGCCACTTTGCGGGATCAAGGCCGGAGGACTGGCTGGGCGCGGGAGCGGTTGGGCCTACGCAGCGCGGGCGCCCTCCACTATCTAGCAGGCCTGGCTGCGGCTGCCTCGTTGCCAGTCGGTGGGGAACCGGGAGGCGCTCCGCCGGGGGTGGAGGGGTGGGGGTGAGGACGAGGTAGGGTGGGGACGGGGGCAGATCCGGAAAGCAGAAATCCTAAGCTCCAGGATAGGGCCACGTCCTTACCTCCGCGTTCTTGCAGCACTTCCTATGTGGAGGGTTCACCCATCCCCTCCCCCTCCGGTCTATCTTTCAGGTGAGTCAGTGTATGTGTCCCCAGGTCTGCAGACCAGGCTGGCATCCCAAAGCCTTCGGAGAGGAGACAGAGATCCTCTTTTAAGTGGAGAGGTTCTGGTTTTTTGTTTTTTGTTTTTTTTTCTTTTTGTCTCCACCCCATTGGAGCCATTGGTTTCTAACCAAGGTCACTCAGCTGCAGAATAGACCCTAAGTGCTTTCTTGAGACAGGCCATTAGTTGGTTCATGGCATGGCTTACACTATTTTACATTAAGCTGCAGAGGCCTCTTATTAAAAGAGAAAACGAACAAGAATTATTTCACTAGGACCTATCATAATTGTCAGCTTTAGGTAATTCTAGAAAATAACATAAGAAAGCTACCACTATTGGGCTGCTTAAACTAAGAAAAGCATAAGTTCTTTAGAGTGGGTGTGACCCCAAATAAAAACTTGGCTTGGAAAGGGAGAGCAAATAGGATTTCTAGTTTTGTCACTTAGAGTAGTGGATAGGATAATGTACAAATTATTACAAGGGCATATAGTTTAGAGGATGTCTATTTTTTTCCCTCCTCACACAATGACCCTTAATTCAAACCTGTTAAAAAGTACCAGTAAGACAGTGTGTAATAGTTACACTGTAACTTATCTTTGCTTCGGACCCAGTGGGATTGTTACATCTCAAGCTTAGCTGACTTAGATGGTCTCACTCAAAAGTCCTGTAGTGAAGGCTGCCTAAAGACAGGAAGCAAATTGTGTTTCTGTTCAGGCATTTCTGTGGTTGACAGTCACATTGATCACACATTAGCATTTCTATGTCTCTAGAATTTGTGTTCTCTCCGACTTTATCATAGTTATATAATCATGCTGTTAACTGAGGGGGTGTCACTTGGGTCTGGCTTCTTTGTCTGAAGGAGGTCATACAATTGAAGAATTGTGGGCTCTTACACAATTAGAGGTTCTGGTCAGGGCTTTGGACTACGGCTCAGTGTCCAATCCCCATTATTGAAACACACAACACACACACATGAAACCATATATATTCTTTTGTTTGTTTGTTTTGTTTTTTGGTTTTTCGAGACAGGGTTTCTCAGTATAGCCCAGGCTGTCCTGGAACTCACTCTGTAGACCAGGCTGTCCTGGAACTCAGAAATCCGCCTGCCTCTGCCTCCCCAGTGCTGGGATTAAAGGTGTGTGCCACCACGCCCGACTAAACCATATATATATTCTTAAGAAACAAGTCCCTCTGTACACTCTAGGCTGACCTCTTCTTACTTTAGCCTCCTTTTTTTCTTTTTCTTTTGAAACAGGGTCCCCTATTGCCTAGCTAGCCTTCAGTTCGTGATCCTTTTATTCTGAGTGCTCTGAGGCATCCGGCTTCAGACTTGTTTTTCTACTAAAAATTGTTGTGCCTGCTTTCCACAAGACTACATACCTCATCATACATTGAGCGATTAAGAGTTGGGTAGATTTCTGCTGTGGTGTCTGCTTTTAGTTGGCTGAGAAGATAAAGTCATCTTCCACACTGCCAGTAGGAAAGATTGGTTTTCTGAAGGAGCAGTTTAAAGTGAAAAAAGTCTCCTGTTAGTAATTTCGTTATTTTTACATACTCGTCTATTTTAACAGTTGTATTTTTTTTTTAATTTGTTAGTTTGCTTGTTTTTCTGAGACAAAGTCTTAAGTAGGTCAGGCTGGGCTTGAATTCCTTACCCTTGAGTCTCTGCCTCCCAAATGCTAAGCTTATAGGTACCACACCAAGCTCTAGAGATTGATTTATTTACTTTTTTCTCTTGCATATAACAGCAGTACCATCCCCTGTTAGCAAATGGAAATTTTTGAGATAGGGTCTTATTGTATAGCTCTGGCTGACCTGGACCTGATCCACACGCCTCTGCATCCTGAGATTAGAAGTGTGTACCACCACATCAGTCAAGAAATGTAATAGTAAAATGGGAGCCGGGCGTGGTGGCTCACGCCTTTAATCCCAGCACTCGGGAGGCAGAGGCAGGCAGATTTCTGAGTTCGAGGCCAGCCTGGTCTACAAAGTGAGTTCCAGGACAGCCAGGGCTACACAGAGAAACCCTGTCTCGAAAAACCAAAAAAAAAAAAAAAAAAGTAAAATGAGGTCTGGAAAGCTGACTCAGCAGTTAAGAGCACTGGCTTTTACAAAGGAAACTGAAGGGTCTGGCCTTCTTGGGCACTTGAATTCATGTACACACATCCATAACTTGAAATAAGTGCTCTAAGTGGTAGGGGTCAAAGTGGAGTCTGGAACTTCGTTCAGTAGATAAAGTGCTTAGGTACCTCAAGCAAAGCTCTAGGTTCCATCTCCATTTAGGTCCACCTCTTTAACTTTGTAAGTGAAAGTGAAAGGTTTCTTTGCAGGCCAATGTGAACGATATGAGGTTTTGTTTTATTTGAAACAAGATTTTATGTACTGGAGGCTGGCCATGGTCTGTCATTCTGGCTTCACCACGTAAATACTTGGATTACAGGTGTGAATTACACTATTTGCTAACCTGTGTATTTGTAGGGATATGAGTATCTTAATTTCTCTGTGAGAAATAGCAATGTTTAAATGTGTTAAGTCATAAACATCTACTTGTGTTGTAGAGTTTTATGATATTCTTTTCCCCTCTAGTCCTAAGGATCAAGCATAAGACTTTAACTTGTGCTTGGCTCTGAGTACTATGCTACCCTCTACAACAGTAACAACAAATAATACTTGTTAGGCAGTTCATGATGCTAGTAATTCTTGCCTTCCCGGGGCTTTAGAATTAGAGCTAGGTGACCATTACTGCCTAGGATTTACATTGGATGCTGGAGATTGAAACTTTGGTCCTTAGTGTCTGCGGTACAAGCACTTTACCCAGTGCGCTATGTCTCCAGCCTCTAAAATTAATGTTTAATGCTAACTTTTTTTTTTCTTTTTAACTCTTCTGTTTGGAGACATGGTTTCACTGTGTAGTTCTGCTGTACTGGAACTCACTATGTAGATAGACCAGGCAGGTTTTAAACTCCCAGGCATGCATCTGCCCCTGTCTCCCAAGTGCTGCAGGTAGTCTTCTCCATCTTATTGAGCCTCGTGCTTGTCATTGGTTGGTTGGTTGGCTGGTTGGTTGGTTGGTTTTATTCTATTCTTCCTTGTATCTCAACTTGAATCTCCTTTCTTGTTCCCAGTCATCTCTTCAGCATTTGAGATTTTATTTCAACTTTGTCCTACATCTCCATCTTGAATTCATTCTCTTGTTTGTTTGTTTGTTTGTTTTTTCTCGAGACAGGGTTTCTCTGTATAGCCTTGGCTGTCCTCGAACTCAGAAATCCGCCTGCCTCTGCCTCCCAAGTGCTGGGATTAAGGGCGTGCACCACCACGCCCGGCTGAATTCATTCTCTTAACTCACCCTTCCCTTTCCCTCTCTCTCCCTCTCTTTTGTCCCTCCCCCAGGTAAAGGGGTCATTTATAAGCCTGGTTTGGCCTTAAGCTTATGAGACTGTCTCAAAATGGGCTGGTGAGATGGCTGGTATTATGGGTATGTGCCTTTAGGGATTCTCATCATCAGCCATACATAATTTATTTTAATGCTCTTTTTTCTTTATGGAGGCTAAATCTCACTGTGTAGACCAGAGAGAGATCCACCTGCCATCACACCTAGCCTTCCCTGGCTATTTTTATGTGTATTTATAAAGTTGTCAATTTTTTTTTCTCTTATTTTTTCAGGAGAGGCGAGGTAAAGATGTTAACTTCTGCTTTACTTTTGACAGTTACTACGATAGATAAAAAACAGCAACAGCCAGGCTTAGTGTAGGCCTGTTAGCTCAGGGTTTCAGAAGCAGGGGAAAGAAGACTGAAAGTTTGAAAAAGATCCTGCCCCAAGAAAAGATTAAATAAAATCTCTTTTTTTGATGCTTAAGCATTATCTGCTATGTGAATCTAGATGCTATCTCTGTTTCCTTTCAAGTGCTATATATTGTTAACTGTAATCATAATACATGTTACTTGCTTTCATGATTGTCTGAAAACAGACTTCTTATGTATTAACTCTGCTATTTATCTTACTTGAATACTCTACTTTTCCTCTCTGAAGCCTTTCTTAAAGACCCAAACCAGATAATATAGCCTTAAAAAAATGTATGCTTTTGGGGCTGGTGAGATGGCTCAGCGGGTAAGAGCACCCGACTGCTCTTCCAAAGGTGATAAGTTCAAATCCCAGCAACCACATGGTGGCTCACAACCATCCGTAATGAGATCTGGCTCCCTCTTCTGGAGTGTCTGAAGACAGCTACAGTGTACTCACATATAATAAATAAAATAAATCTTTTTTTAAAAAAATGTATGCTTTTTAAACCCTTGGAAATTGGGTTTAAAGCACTTCCGAGGGAGAGGAAGAAAGATTGCTGTAAGTTGCAGGACAGCCAGGGCTCCCTAGTGAGATGATGTCTTGAGCAAGTGAGCTGAACACCATGGATCAGCATGATGAAGCGCCTTTGCTCTCTCCTTTCAATGGAGCTCTGAGCCTAACCAGGTGGAGGGTACATAGAATAAAGTGTAGAAGGCACTGATTTCATAATAGATACACTAAGCCAAAGGGAGAGGAGTATCATGGCCTGCTGAGGCTATGTTGGGCTATATAGCTTCAAGATAGCCTGGAGCTACAGAGTTGGACCCAACGTTTAAAGGAAAACAAAACAAAATCTTAACTGTGTTTCAACACCGTGTTAGAAAACAAGTGGTAGAAAGCCTAGTTTTACAGTCAGGTGGTTCATTTGACCATGAGAACTGAACAAAACATAGGCTGATATACTTTCCCCAGAGGGCTGCCAGAAACACCTGCTCTTCTATCCAGAATGTTCTAACAGTCCCACAGGTGTGCTTCTCGCACATTTGGGTGTATGACATGTTCTTGTCAGTATACAGCTAGCACCAGCTGTATATTATCTCCTCAAAGGCCCAGTGGGTTGCAGAGGGATCACTTTGAGAAGGTTGATGAGTTCTGTCTTCCCTATAGGCAGCGAAAATAGAAAATGAAGGAAAAAAGACAGGCGAGGTGGTGCAGTTCCCCAAAATTTGGGAGATGGTGGGTGGATCTTTGGCTATAAAGAATTACTCTGAAAAGTAATCTAGATTAAAAGTTTTAAGAAAAGACTGTCTCAAAAAGCAGGCTGGTGAGATGGCTCAGTGATTAAAAGTGAATGCTGCTTTAGCAGAGGACCCAAATTCCATTCCCAGCATGTGTATTTGGTGCTTCACAATTGCCTGTAACTCTAGTTCCAAAGAAATTACACAGAATTTTAAAAGGAATAAACAAACAAAACCCCAAAACTGTAAATGTGTATTTTCTCTAGGGTCTTTAGGGCACCTGTTAAGAAATTGTCAAAATTTGCTGGGCGGTGGTGGCGCACACCTTTAATCCCAACACTTAGGAGGCAGAGGCAGGTGGATTTCTGAGTTCGAGGCTAGCCTGGTCTACAGAGTGAGTTCCAGGACAGCCAGGGCTATACAGAGAAACCCTGTATCGAAAAACCAAAAAAAAAAAAAGAAAAGAAAAGAAATTGTCAAAATTTAAATGAAGAACAAGTAGTAGTGCAGAAGAACCAGCATACCCTGAGATTCTGTTTACGTGTGTGTGTGTGTGTGTGTGTGTGTGTGTCTCAGAGGACAACCTTGCAGAGCCAATTTTCTCTTTGCATCGTACTGGAAGCAAACTCTGGCTTAGTAGCAAGTACATTTACTTACTAAGCCATCTTGCACACACAAATACACATTTATTAAAAATATAAAAGTATCATGCCAAATATGGTTGTTCAAGCCACCCTGAACTGTAGAGGCCAGCTGCAGTCACATAATGAGAGCCTGTCTTAGAAGGGAAGAATGTATAAAAGGACCAAATGATAGACACCAAGTTCAAGATGGAATGGATATATAAGCAGGAAAGGGTACAGGAAGGTTTCAGCTCCATTGACTTTCAAGACAAAGAGTTTTCTGTGTAGCCCTGGCTGTCCTGGAGCTCACTCTGTAGACCAGGCTGGCCTCGAACTCAGAAATTCACCTGCCTCTGCCTCCCGAGTGCTGGGATTAAAGGCGTGCGCCACCACACTCAGCAACATATCTTTTTCTTAATGAGATATAAAGTTACTGTTCTTCCTTGAATCAGTGACATCGTAGATGCATTCAAAATATGGTTTATATATTTTTAAATGTATTGATTCTACTCTCATACAATACATCCCAACCATAGCCTTCCACCGTCCAGTCCTTTCAGTTATTCCCCCCATCTCCCCCTTTCAGAAGAGTGGGCCTTCAGGGATACTAAGCTAACGTAATAAGATGCAGGAAGACTAGGCACAAGCCCATATCAAGGCTGTTGTTTCTCCCTGTACTCTCTATCTGCCCCTTCCTCCTTCGCCTGACCCTTCCTGTTCTCATGCCCACATGCCCCAGTACACCCACAAAATCTATTTCCCCTTCCCAGGGAGAGCCTGTGGTCCTAGAGCCCTTTTTGTTACTTAGCTTCTCTCAGACAGTAGATTGTAGTTTGATTGTCCTTTACTTAACAGCTAATATCCATTTATTGAATACATATCATATTTGTCTTTCTGGGTCTGAATTGCCTCACACAGGAACAGTTGAGTAATACTCCGTTGTATAAACCACATTTGCTTTTTTTTTTTCTTTTCTAATATTTACTTATTTCATGTATGTGAATACACTGTTGCTGTCTTCAGACACACCAGAAGAGGGCACTGGATCTCATACAGATGGTTGTGAGCCACTGTGTGGTTGCTGGGAATTGAACTCAGGATCTCTGGAAGAACAGTCAGCGCTCTTAACTGCTGAGTCATCTCCAGCCCTACATTTCCCTTTTTGGTTTTTCGAGACAGGGTTTCTCTGTATAGCCCTGGCTGTCCTGGAACTCACTTTGTAGACCAGGCTGGCCTCGAACTCAGAAATCCGCCTGCCTCTGCCTCCCGAGTGCTGGGATGATTTGCCTTTTTTTAAAAAAAAAAAGATTTTATTGCTTTTTTTTTTTTTTTTTTTTTTTGCACATGACAGGTGTGTGTGTGTGTGTGTGTGTGTGTGTGCATGCCACAATGCATCAGAGGACCTTTTTTAGGAATCAGTTTTTCTTTTGCCATGTAGATCACAGAGATGGACTCAAGTCATCAGCAAGTACCTTTAACTGCTAGTCAACTCAGTGATTCCGTGAATATATTTGAACTGTTAATAAGATACAGATTCCAGTTATTTTAATATAATAAAAATAATTGCCACGTGTGTGCACACCTTTTTTTTTTCTTTTCTTTAAATATCCTAGCACTTGTGAGAGGCAGAACCAGGCAGATCTTTGAGCCCAAGACCAGACCAGTCTGCATAGAGAGTTCCAGGACAGTCGGAACATCCCAACCACTATCTATCTCGAGATAGAGAAACTGTATCTTGAACAAAACAAAGAGGAAAAGAAACATCAAGTTGTTCCTTTGGCCCCATAGATGCAAAACTATGAGGACTTAGAAAAGACAATATGGCGCTATTCAAAAAGGAATACCCTATAATGTCACTATGGCACAACTGGAAAGGTCACATGCTGTCTGTAGCTAAGCATGCTGTTGGCATTGTTATAAACAAGCAGGTTAAGAGCTTGTGAATTCTTGTGAAGAGAATTCATGTGTGCATTGAGCATATTAAGCATTCTTAATTAAATCTGATGATTAACAGAAGCCAGAGAAGGATACTGTGATCACCTGAAGCACCAGCCTCTCCATTTAGAGAGAGAAGCATACTTGTGAGACGAAGGGAGGGGAGTCTGAGTGGCTGAATTCTATTCCCTGTGCATTAATTCATGAGTTAACGTTCAAAAAGAAATAACAGCTCTGGGCGGTGGTGGCGCACACCTTTAATCCCAGCACTTGGGAGGCAGAGGCAGAGGCAGGTGGGTTTCTGAGTTCGAGGCCAGCCTGGTCTACAAATTGAGTTCTAGGACAGCCAGGGCTATACAGAGAAACCCTATCTCGAAAAACCATTAAAAAAACAAACAAACAAACAAAAAAAACAGGTCTAGACCTTTAATCTCAGAACTTGGGAGGCAGAGGCAGATGGATCTCTGTAAGTTCCAGGACAGGCTACAGAATAAAACCCTTGTCTCAAAACAAACAAGTCATGACTCAAATATCAGAAGTCTCAGGTATAATTTGGTAGTAGAATAATTGATGTAGCATCCTACAGTCAGTGCAAGAGAGATGGAAAAAGGGTGATCAGAGCCTGGACTGTGTAACAGGAAGAAAAAGGTAATATGGTAGTATGATACGAGATTCAAAATATCAGTAAGTTTGTGTTGAACTAAGAATCTGGCTTTTGTTTTTTAAACGTAGGTGTGGACATTGCAAGAGGCTTGCCCCTGAGTATGAAGCTGCAGCAACCAGATTAAAAGGAATAGTCCCACTAGCAAAGGTGAGCCTCAGTGTGTTCACTAGAAAGGAATATGGAATACATTTTATTACATGTTTATGTGGGTGGGTATGCATGGACCAATGTGAGTCCTTAGGCTTAGCAGCAAGCCCCTCTTACTGGCCCAAGTACTTCAAAGTATATAAAACCAGTATGGGGGGGAGGGGTACTTGAGAGATGGATCATTGATTAAAAGCACTTTGCTGTTCTTACAGAGGATGGTGAATTCATTTCCCAGTATTTACTTGGTGTCTCAAAACCATTCTTAATTCCAGTTCCAGGGGACAGATGCCCTCTTCTGACCTCTACAATCACTGCATGCACCTGCTACATAAACATGCAGACAAAACATACAAAAAAAGTAAATAATAATAGAACATGGTGAATAAGAACCAAGGGGCAAACAAAGACAACAGAGGTACAGCTTTAAGGATGAGGAAAGACAGCTACAGTGTACTTACATATAATAAATAAGTAAATCTTTTTTTAAAAAAGAGGATGAGAAGGAAAATAATTACTGAGTTCTGTAATCTACCGTGATAATGGCCAGTGATGAGATCTGGGGAAAAAAGATGTCGTCGGGTATTAACCGAGTGGTTAATTATAAGGCTGGTATTTGTTTTCATAGTGTTTTAAGAGCCAGCTGTGGTAGTGGCCCATCATGCCAGCATTTGGAGGTAAAGGCAAGATTAGAAGTTCAAGACCAGCTTGAGCTACCTGAGACCTTGTTTCACAAACAGAAACAGGCAAAGTTTAATAAACTTGGCCATTCCATAACATTCATTGCCCAAACTCTTCCAGTCTAAAGGGCATTTCTCTGCTAATTTCAGATAAGTACTTTGTATCTTAGAAGTTTTCAAAATTACATTTAATCCTAATGTAGTTAAGCAACTTGCCATAGCAAGAACAAATCATGTTGTAATTTTTGTTTCATGTGACTGTGGGCATGAAAATAGCACAAAGCTATTCAGAAGATTGTAAGGCTGTACATTAATTTTCTAAACCTCACTCTACCCACCTTAGGACATAAGGATCAAACCTCAGAATCTTTTAATGTTAATGTATTTCCTGTGGTTTTAAACCAATTGTTTGCTTTTATGTAACAAATATTGATGCATTTACCAATAAACTAATTATTTGCACAATCAAGTTCTATTCTATCCCAGCTAAAGAGTGGATATACTAAGTACATACCTACAGTAATGATTGTTACCAAACAAGTGATTGTCAGGACTGCGAGTGTAGACTAGTGGTAGAGCAGTGGGTTTGATGTGCCCCATGAAATGGAGGTGGGGGAGCATTATTGAAATAATTTTAGAATTTTTATATAAAGTCAAGGAATGTAAAATCTAAAGCACCTCTTGGGTGGTCATAATCTAGTTAGATAGAACCCAAACATCTTTAAGGTCTAATGACCTGTACTGTAGTACATATGCCAAGAAGTATTGATCCTCTATGGGGATAGCCAATCTTAATATTTGGGACTATTAGAAGAACTTGCAACAGGTACTTAGATAACACAGTAACTCTTGTTCTAATCTTTAGGTGGATTGCACTGCCAACACAAACACCTGTAATAAGTATGGAGTCAGTGGCTACCCAACTCTTAAGATCTTTAGAGATGGTGAAGAAGCGGGTGCTTATGATGGGCCTAGGACTGCTGGTAAGGCTCCTGGATTTCATCTGACCTAGGCTAGGTGTAACTTTCTTTTCGTATTTATGAGACAAGGTCTTACTATGGAGCTCTGGCTGTCCTGGAACTCATTAGGTAGACCAGGATGACCTGGAATTTGTAGAGATCAGCTTGCCTCTGCATTCCAAGTGCTGAGATTAAAGCTGTGTACCACACACACGTAAACCACACAGTTTAGGCTTAAATTTCTTATCCTCCTGCCTCCATTTTACATGTCATTTTAAAAGTCAACTTGTTAGGTAACAGAAAGCTTTTTTGTCTAAATGACTTGTTATGAAATAATATAGAAAATACTTAAACTTCAAATACAAGCTCAGCCAAACGTGTTTTCATTTGATAATCATTATCAATTTTATCTACTGTCTGTCACATACTCTGGATAGTAGGTGTTGGTGTTCATAAATAAAACACTGGTCCTGCTTTTCTGGAGTTTGTTTTCTGTCTGATAGAAGGAGGGAGGCAACTATTATACACATGTTGCCTACATCTTATGAAAACAGCTTAACAGGTATAAATTCCTGTACTTTTTGACTATGGATTTACTTTTGGAAAGTTACCCTGCAGATGTATTGTGCAAATTTACCTGCAGACAATCTTTGGAAAAAGCAAAAGACTAGAAATAAATGTCTCAGTTGTCATTGGTTAAATAAATCACTGTATGTAAATCCAAAAGACGCTCTGCAGCTGTAAGAAATGATTGAGAGGCTGTTAGGGTGGCTCAGTGGGTAAAGGCACCTACTGCTAAATGTGATAATCCCCAGAACCCACATGGAAGGAGCAAAGCGCTACGTTCTGCAGGTTTCCCTTTGACTTTGACACACAGTGTTGTCATACCTCACACACAATAAAGTTTTCTTTTTAAAAAGTGGGGTGGGAGTGGGAGAGTAGAGATATCACAGCTCATTATTTGAGGTATGAATTACTTCTGTGTATTATATATATACTATGTTAATATATAGCATGGTAAATAACCAGAGCCACTTGAGTTGGGCATAGTAGTGCATGCTTATAAACCTGGCACTTGGAAAGATGGAGAGGAGGCAGATACTACCACCCTGAAAAAGAAAGGAGAGGGAAGGGCGAGGGAGGGAGGGAGGTTGGTTTGTTTGAAGTATATAGTGCCATCTTAAAATAAAAGAATGTGAGCCAGCCGTGGTGGCGCACACCTTTAATCCCAGCACTAGGGAGGCGGAGACAGGCGGATTTCTGAGTAGCCTGGTAGTGAGTTCCAGGATAGCCAGGGCTATACAGAGAAAAACCCTGTCTCAAAAAACCAAAAAATAAAATAAATAAAAACCAAAATAAAACCAAAATAAAAAAATAAAATAAAAGAATGTGGTATATTCTCTCTCTCTCTCTCTCTCTCTCTCTCTCTCTCTCTCTCTTTCTCTCTCTGTATTTTAGGATGATAAAAGATACACAAACGGAAGTTGAACTTTCATGTATAGGAAATAAACTGGATATTTTAAGGACAGGAATTGGAAGAAACCTTAATTGAAAACATGTTGTTTTACCTTTTGAATTATTCTAATCCTTTTCAAAAAGTTGTTTATGTGTTAATATAACTTTTATCTTCTAAGATGGAATTGTCAGCCACTTGAAGAAACAAGCAGGACCAGCTTCAGTTCCTCTCAGGACTGAGGAAGAATTTAAGAAGTTCATTAGTGATAAAGATGCCTCGGTGGTGGGTAAGTAGCAAGTGTTTGTCTATGCCACAGAATTGATTGGATTTTTTTTATTATTATTTATTATTTTTGTGTGTGTGTGAAGCACAAAGTTAAAGCACCTTAGGCACACTAAGTTAAATGATAACTGACGGAGCTGAGTCAGCAGGCTACAACAGGGAAAGAGAACGGTATCTTGTATGGGTTTAGATTCTTACAGATACAAGGGTTTAAATTCACTTAAAAGACCAGAATAGCAATGTTAGCTTACCCTCTGCCCCCCAGCCCACAGTATCTCCTCACTCCTGCCAGGTAAGTGCTCTACCATAGAGCTATGTGTTCTTGCTCTGTCCCTTCCTTAATTCAGAGAGCTAAAGGAGTAGCTTAACTAATAATAAGGCTTAAGACAAGACAATACAAATTAAATAGTCAACTCATGTCTGTTATCAATTTTTACAGCTATCTTTGTGGTTGTATTGGTCAAATTTCTATAGCTATAAATAACATGAGGCTGGATCATTTGCAAAGAAAAAGAGATTTGTCTTTAAATTGAATGTTCAAGCCGGGCGTGGTGGCGCACGCCTTTAATCCCAGCACTCGGGAGGCAGAGACAGGCGGATTTCTGAGTGCTGGGATTAAAGGCATGCACCACCACGCCTGGCTGGTTTAACAAATTCTTATTGTTACCATGTGTGCTTGAAAGATGGTGTAGTGCTTAAAAGTATTTGCTGCTTGCCCAGAGAACTAGAGTTTTGTTCTCTGAACCCACATAAGGTGCCTAACAGACACATCTGTAACTGTAGCTTCAGGGGTTCTGATGTCCATTTGATTCCCTTAAGTACTTGCCTAAACAAGTCATTCATCCACACAAAAATAAATATTTTCTTTTCTTTCTTAATAATTAACCTTAAGGAGCCTTTTTATTGTTCTATTTAATTTGTATGAGTGTTTTGCTTCCATGTATGTGCATGTATCACATGTATGCCTGAAACCCAAAGAGGAAGGCATAGGATCCTCTGGAACTAAAGTTATAGTGGCTTAAATTTTATTTTGTTTTATATGTATGGATGTTTTTCCTACATGTGTCTCATCTTCTGGATCAAGGACAGTTTTGAGCTGCCATATTATGAGTATGGGAATTGAACCCAGAATAACACTGGGCCAGCTCTCCAGCCTCCTTTGTCATGGTGTTTAAATCTTTTAATACCAGCTGGGCGTGGTGGCGCACGCCTTTAATCCCAGCACTCGGGAGGCAGAAGCAGGCGGATTTCTGAGTTCCAGGACAGCCAGGACTATACAGAGAAACCCTGTCTCCAAAAACAAAAAACAAAACAAAACAACAACAACAAAAAAAAAGAATCTTTTAATACCTGAAATACTTCCTGAAATTTTAGGTGTGAGGCAGTTTCCCAGATCTGTTTTGGAGAAGTAGAGGAAAGCCTTCGGTACTACCTTACCTTTCTCTAGAGGGTAGAGGATGGAGTATTATGTCATATATCAAAGCATCATCTTAGCCTGAATTACATTGTTTCTCCATGATAGACTGAAGGCTTTGAAAACTAAAAGAATGTAAGTCACAGCATTGATTATTCCTTGTGTTTGACATTTTCTATGCAGGTTTTTTCAGGGATTTATTCAGTGATGGGCACTCTGAGTTCCTAAAAGCAGCCAGCAACTTGAGAGATAACTACCGATTTGCACACACCAACCTTGAGTCTCTGGTGAAGGAGTACGATGATAATGGAGAGTAAGTGACCGAATAGAAGTATCTAACATAAGCAAATATGTATAGAAAGATAAATGTTGTGTTATACATTTGCTATAAAAATATATAAAGTGGGGGTGTTTTTACCTTTTTTTTTTTTTTTTCCCCCTTGTTCCGGTCAACCCTGCTTGCTCTGCTTGACCCCGCTCGCTCCGGCCAGCCCCACTTGCTCCCGGCCGCCCCCGTATGGCCCCCGCTTGTTCCAGCCAGCCCCGCTCGCTCTGATCGGCTCCGCTTGCTCCGGTTTGGCCCCGCTCATTCCGGCCGTCCCCGTTCAGCCCCACTCGCTCCGGCCCTGCTAGCTCCGGCGTCCCCACTTGCTCCGGCTCCGCTCGCTCCGGACAGCCTGGCCAGGGCTACACAGAGAAACCCTGTCTCGAAAAAAACCAAAAAAAAAAAAAAAAGAAATGAAAAGGCTCTGCAGTGGTTACTGCTCTTGCAGAGTACCAGAATTTAGTTTCAAGCACCCACATCATGCAGCTTACAACTACAGATAATGATCCCAGGGGTTCTGGCACATTTTTCTGGCTTGTCACAAGAAAAGGTTTGTGGGGCGTGTCACAAGAAAAGGTTTCATAGAAGGATATGGTTGACCTTATTTTGAGAAAAGATTTTGCTGTGTAGATCAGGCTGGACTTGAACTTTCAGCAGTCCTATCTCTGGACAATGCCCAGTAAGGAGGTGATTCTTAGTAGATGAGCTCTTGCAGATAGAATATGGCAGTTAAACTGAGGATTTGTTCTAGGTCAGAGCTCATCAGTAAAGTGTTTGCTGTGCACCGACATAAAAAGCCTGAGCATGTTGGCATATACCTGCTTTGTTTTATTTATTTACTTAATTTGTGTGTTGGGTGGGGGGTTCTCTCTGTAGCCCTGGCTGTCCTGGAACTCACTCTATAGACCAGACTGGTCTCAAAGTCAGAGGTCTGCCTGCCTCTGTCTCCTGGGTGCTGGGATTAAAGGTGTGAGCCACAAAACAACAATATAGGAAAAGCATTTACTGTCAACTGTGGTGCAAGGAACATTTTGGCAACACAATTTTCTTTCCAACACTAAGCTGGTTTACCACAATCTAGTTCTTCAGGCTTTATAGGTTGTTTTGTTTAAAAGGGAGTTAAGTGTAGGTAATGAATTTCTTTCTTTCTCTTTTTAAGGCTTTTTAATATTATTATTGTTTTATTATTATTATTATTATTATTATTGTGTGTGTGTGTGTGTGTGTGTGTATCTGTGCCTGTATGTGTCTCTGTGTGCCACATGTATGCCTAGTGATCAGGGAAGTGATGCGATTTTCTATGGGTGCTGGAAATTGAACCTGGATCCTTTGCCAAGAACAAATGCTCTTAGCCACCAAGCCAAGTCTCTAGCCCCCATATTTCTAATTTTTGTTTATCTTTAATTTTGTTTTTTATTATTTTTGTTTTGTTTTTCAGGACAGGGTTTCTCAGTGTAACAGGGTCCTGGCTATTGTGGACTCCCTGTGTAGACCTGGCTCCCCCTGAGAGCTCTACAGAGCAGCACTGCCTCTGCCTGCAGAGTGCTTCCACCACGCCTAGCAGCAGCTGGATAACCACACTAGAGTTTAGCTTTCAGCCTCTGCTGATCTAGCTTCCTAAATACTGAGATTACAGGAGTCAAAGACCACATGGGTCTAACTTCCAAATCTTAAAAAACAGGATGAAACCAGTTCCATTTTACCCTAGTTATAGGTTATAATGTATGAAGCCCTCTTCTAACGCTGTATGTATCAGGCATACAGGTGGCACACAGATACTGCTTTTTTTTTTTTTTTTTTTTTAAATGCATGCATGGCCCTTAGAAGTCAGAGTCCCCTGGAACTGTCATTAGATTGTTACTAGCCTCCATTTGGTGGAATCCAGAACTATTAACTACTAAGCCATCTCTCTAGTCATATATTTATTTGTTTGTTTATTAAAAGGTAGTTTGAACTTTTTATATTATCTCTGTTTTGGTACCAGGAATTGAACCTAAGGTAGGCAAGCACTCTGAACTACATCAGAATGTTTTAAACTAGATCTCTCTATAGTGATCCTGCTGCCTCTACCCCCCAAATGCAGAAATAACAGGTGTGTAACAATGCCTATCTTGTCTTGAGTATTTTGTTTTTTTATACAGGGTCTGCCTATGTTGCTCTGGCTGATTGTAGATCAGGCTGGCCCCGAATTTATAGAGATCCACTTAACCTCTGCATTCTGACTGTTGAGATTAAAGGTGTCTGGCTTATCCTGTGCTTTAAGTGAAATAAGAGAAACAATTCTATTTGTTGCTAAGGCACTTTTTGGTTTTTCTCGCTTCTATTTTAAGGGGGATCACTATATTTCGTCCGTCACATCTTGCTAACAAGTTTGAAGACAAAACTGTGGCATATACTGAAAAGAAAATGACCAGTGGGAAGATCAAGAAATTTATTCAGGATAGCATGTAAGTATCCTCCGCGATTTCTGTCCTTTTGATTTGTTTACTTCAGCTACTCAGCAATCTATGTTTGGGCTTAAATAAAACCCATACAAGGGGTTATGATTTTATAACATAATAATTAAACCTATAATGTGGGCTGGAGAGATGGCTCAGTGTTTAAGGGCACTGACTGCTCTTCTGAAGGTCCTGAGATCAAATCCTATCAACCACATGGTGGCTCACAACCACCCATAATGAGATGTGACTCCCTCTTCTGGTGCATCAATTACAGTTTACTTATTTATAATAATAAATAAATCTTAAAAAAAAAATAAAGCTATAATGTGTGGCCCCGTTACCTCTCACAGTGGTCCTGTATGTTGCAGTCCTTGTATTAAATGTTGATAATGACTTCCTCTTATAAATGTTATCACATTGATAATTCCAGAATACAGCTAGAGAATAACAAAGCTAATGGATGACTCTATTTCAGTTTTGGTATCTGTCCTCATATGACGGAAGATAACAAAGATCTGATACAGGGCAAGGACCTGCTCACCGCCTACTATGACGTGGACTATGAGAAGAATGCCAAAGGGTCTAACTACTGGAGAAACAGGTAATAAAGAAAATGTGTTCTTTTGTGCAGACATGTTTACCTGTTATTAACAGTTGTAACTATCTTATCTTGTTACCCTGCAGTATAGGATTGAATGGAAATGGAAAGGTGATGTGGCTTATGGTTGGTACAGTGGTTACCTTGCATGCACAAAGCCCTGGGTTTGGTTCCCAAGCACCAAGTGTGTACATGCATGCATGTGCCCATGTACCCATGTATGGACAAAAGACAGCTTGCCTATTGTTAGTTCTTCTACCTGCAAGTCCTTGGAGTCAGACCCTGGGTTGTCAGGCTGAGTCATCTCACAAGCCATGGTACCACATTTAAAACAAAAACTAGGTGTGCTGGCACAGGTAGGAAAGGACAACCAGAAGTTATCCATGCTGTATACTGAATTTGTGGCTAATCTGGACTGCATAAGAGTCTGTCTTTAAAAGAAGTCAGGGGTGAGGGATGGAGGGTAGAAAGGAACACATAGCTCCAGAAACTGCATTTAAAGTCTAAGAAGTAATATACACTACTCACAGAATCTTTTGGGCATGAATTCTATGCTCGCTCTTGTACTGCAGACTCTAATGAAAGGTGTAAGCCATGTAAGCACTTAAACTATTGTACCCACTTACTTACCAATTCTCTGGGTGCGTTTTACCCTTACAGATAAATGTTCTTCTTTGGGGAGGGGGGTTCGAGACAGGGTTTCTCTGTGTAGCCCTGGCTGTCCTGGAACTCACTCTGTAGACCAGGCTGGCCTCGAACTTAGAAATCCGCCTGCTTCTGCCTCCCAAGTGCTGGGATTAAAGGCGTGTGCCACTACCGCCTGGCACAAATAAATGTTCTTTTCAGGTCAGTTTTTATGCTTGTAAGAAATGTTACAGTTAAGTAGTATAGGAAAATTCCTATTAAATGGATTAGGTTCCAACCTCCAACTTCAGAATGAAGCTCACTAAGCCACTCAATTATGACGTAATTGGTACTTGATGTTATAAATGCAGGCTAATTCCAGAAGGCTGAATAGATTGAAGAACTCTGCTTTCTAGCTTCCTGCTTCTTGATTTCAAGACTTTAGCCTAGCTTGTTGATGCAGGCCTTTAATCCTAGCACTATGTAAGTTTAATGCCAGCCTGGTCTACACAGTGAGCTCCAAGACGATCAGGACTACATAGAGAGATTGTGTCTCTTCATTTCTTAATTTAAAGGGGGGGGGCGCTTTGTCACACTGTTATGATACAAATATTTTTCGTATTTATTCCTCACAGGGTCATGATGGTGGCAAAGAAATTCCTTGATGCTGGACACCAACTCAACTTTGCTGTAGCTAGCCGTAAAACCTTTAGCCATGAACTGTCTGATTTTGGCTTAGAAAGCACTACTGGAGAGGTTCCTGTTGTGGCTATCAGAACTGCTAAAGGAGAGAAGTTTGTCATGCAGGAAGAGTTCTCGTAAGTTACTGCTCAGCACTTGGCTCAGCATTTAACTGAGAGTGACATTGGGGTGGGGCCTTCCAGTCAAGACCTGTGATTATCATTTTTCTCAGTTTAGGTACTTTGAAAGATTAATGACTTTTGCAGAAGGGTTACAGCTTGGAATTCTTACATAATTACTTTATTAGAAATAGTGGGTAGAGGCTGGGCCTAGTGATATGCTCTTTTTTTTTTTTTTTTTTTTTTTTAAGATTTATTTTATTTATTATATGTGAGTACACCGTAGCTGTCTTCAGACACCCCAGGAGAGGGAGCCAGATCTCGTTACGGATGGTTGTGAGCCACCATGTGGATGCTGGGATTTGAACTTATCACCTTTGGAAGAGCAGTCGGGTGCTCTTACCCGCTGAGCCATCTCACCAGCCCCCGTGATATGCTCTTGTAATCCCAGCATTTACTTGGATGGTGGAACAGGAGAAAAGGATCGTGAGTTCCAGTCAGATTCTGTCTTTCCTTTGCAGGCGAGATGGCAAGGCTCTTGAACGGTTCCTGCAGGAATACTTTGATGGCAACTTGAAGAGATACCTGAAGTCTGAACCCATCCCAGAGTCCAACGAAGGGCCTGTCAAGGTGTGTTGACATCTCACTACCTGTATCTCTACCTAAATCCTAACTGATAGACTGATACAAAAACCATACTGACCTTTGTCTCTAATGCTGGGGCTCAAACCTATATTAAACCTCACTGAGCTATATCCCCAGCAAAGAAAACCCTTATAGACAGGTGGACCTGGAGTAGGTGGTTCAGTGAGGAAAGCACTTGTTGCAAAAGCCCAAAGACCTGTTAGATCATCCCTTGATCCCATGTAACAATGGAAGGAGAGAGTAAACTATAAAGCCTCCACATTTATGCATATATACACACAAGTAATTTTTAAAGAAGAAAGAAAAGCGCTGGGTAGCATTTGTTTTGTTTTTTTTTTTTATCTCCTGTGACTTCTGAACATGGTTTGACAGGAATAGCTGTGAGGAGGGTAAGTTGGATCAAGGGGAATAACAACATGTTTAAGAATGTTGTGATACAAGTTGAGGTGATTTCAAAGTCCAGAACAGTTACAGCTTGTGGGTTTATTTTTCAGCTTCCTTATGACTAGTGAATCTCCTGTGTTTTCTAGGTTGTGGTAGCAGAAAATTTTGATGACATAGTAAATGATGAAGATAAGGATGTGCTGATTGAATTTTATGCTCCTTGGTGTGGTCATTGTAAGAATCTGGAACCCAAGTATAAAGAACTGGGAGAAAAAGTAAGTCTAAATCCTCTTCTGAATATAAATTTGAACTGGTAGTTTATATACATATTAAGTGTAGACTTCATTAGTTACTATACTGTTTGTTTGGTTTTTTTCCAACTATTGTTTACACACTTGATCTTGACTGCCCCCTAGTGTCTATAGCATATAGAGATGTTCACAGAGACCAGCTAAACACATACCAGGCTCATTCTACAAATATCTGGGATCTTCTGATGGTGTCTTACTGTATAGTCAAGAGTAGCCTGGAGCTGGGCGTGGTGGTGCACACCTTTAATCCCAGCACTCAGGAGGCAGAGGTAGGCAGATTTCTGAGTTCGAGGCCAACCTGGTCTACAAAGTGAGTTCCAGGACAGCCAGGGCTATACAGAGAAACCCTGTCGCGAAAAACTAAAAAAAAAAAAAAAAAGTAGCCTGAGTATGTACTCAGCCTCCCATGTAGAGGACTGACACTGGACTTATATATAGTCTTATGTAGGAGTCAGTATAGAAGAGAGAAACTAGGAGGTTAGGAACTAAGTCTGTTCTCTTCTCATTTAGGCAAGACCCTTAAATAAAATTTAAATAGGTAAAAGGCTAGAATTGTTATACGTCATAAGTCAGCAAGTATCTGTTGGTGAAAGCTTTACCAGGCTGGTTTCTAACTCTGAAATCTGTCTGCTTTTGCTTCTGAAGAGTTAGGATAAAGGCATGGGCCACCAGGCCAAGGTCAGTAGTAAATATTTTGGCTAGCCTAGAACTTGGGACAGTCCAGCTTCTGTTTCCAAGTGTGGTAGTCAGAGCATGTTCTCAGGCATGTTTATTTGTGGTAGAGTTTCATACGATGACTTAGGCCAACCTGGAATTTGTAGCAATACCCCTGCCGCGGCTTCTTCAGCTCTGGAATTACAGATAATAAGTTGTTACTGACTTTTTTTTATTAATAGCTCAGCAAAGACCCAAATATTGTCATAGCCAAGATGGATGCCACAGCCAATGATGTGCCTTCTCCATATGAAGTCAAGGGGTAAGCTGATTAAAGTAGTGCGGGGGTGGGGGGGGATTGAGATGGAGTCTAGTTTGATGCTTAGGCTGGCCTCAAACTTCTGGATTCAGACTAACTTAGCCTCAGCCACTTGAGTAGCCTCCAAGAATCTATTTCCTTATTGAACATAGTTTGGAGAATGAATTCCTTAGATTTCTGTAATGAGTAATCCCAAAATTGCTCATAATTTGAGTATAATGTAGACACTCAAGGAAAGTTAGAAACCAGAAAGAAAAAAATGATTCTATAACAGTATTGGGCAGGTATATGTTAGTAATACTTGAAGATCCAACTGGTGAATTCTTTTCCTTTTTTCTAGTTTTCCTACCATCTACTTCTCACCAGCCAACAAGAAGCTAACTCCAAAGAAGTATGAAGTAAGTGCATTGTCCTGTGTGCCCAAAGTACACACAGATAGATGTATGCACACATCATATAGATGGGGGGAATCTTCTTCTTCTCCTCCTCCTCTTCTACTTTTTCTTCCTCCTCCCCCGCCCCCCCCCCCCCCCCCCCCCCCGTTCCGGTCAAGCTCCGGCCCCGCTCAGTCCCACTTGCTTTCTCCGGTCCAAGGATTCGTTTTTTATTATTATTATTATTATTATTATTATTATTATTATTATTCATAAGTACACTGTAGCTGACTTCAGACGCACCAGAGGAGGGCATCAGATCTGATTACAGGTGGTTGTAAGCCACCATAAGGTTGCTGCAATTTGAACTCATCACCTTCGGAAGAGCAGTCGGGTGTTCTTACCCGCTGAGCCATCTCACCAGCTCTCCCTCCTTTCTTATTCATGTTTTTTTATATGCATTGGTGTTTTGTCTCTGTGAGGGTTCAGATCCCCTGGAACTAGAGTTACAGACAGTTGTAAGCTACCGTGTACGTTGTAGAGATTGAACCTGGGTCCCCTTGAAGAGCTCTTAACCACTTAATTTATTAATGACAGCTTTGAGGAGTCAGTTTGCTCTTACTATTTTGGATCTCAGGATCAAATTCTACTGAGCCATTTTATTGGCCCTTATCTGGTATTTTTTAGAAAGTTAAAATAACTTTTCTTTTTTCAGGGTGGCCGTGAATTAAATGATTTTATTAGCTATCTACAACGAGAAGCTACAAACCCCCCTATAATTCAAGAAGAAAAACCTAAGAAGAAGAAGAAGGCACAAGAGGACCTCTAAAGCAATAGCCAAATGCACCACTTTATAAAAGGACTCTTAAACCAGAGAAGGCAAAACCATCTGAAGAGGACAGAATGGATATACTCTGAATCCTGTTAAATTTTCTCTAAACTGTTTCTTAGCTGCACTGTTTGAAAATACAAGGACCAGTTTAGTTTATGTTTGTGGTTTGGGGAGAAAATTATTTGTGTTGGGAAGAATGTTGTGGGGGGGGACTGAGTTGGGGGGTTGTTTTCTAATTTTTTTTGTACATTTGGAACAGTGACAATAAATGTGCCCCCTTTATACTGTCGTTTTTTTCCCATCATGGAGAATCAGGGTCTCTAAACTGTTACTATAGATAGAAGTGTTTGATCTATGCTGATCAATACCTGTAGCTAAACCAGATATGTTATCTCCTATAATCTCAACACTTGGTAGGTGCAGGCAAGAGATCAAGTTCAAGATCTTCCTTGGCTACATAGCAGGTTTGAAGCTAGCGTCTTAAACAGGTTTGATCTTTCAAAGACAAAAACTGGCGGGGCGTGGTGGCAGGCGGATTTCTGAGTTCGAGGCCACCCTGGTCTACAAAGTGAGTTCCAGGACAGCCGGGGCACACAGAAAAACCCTGACTCGAAAAAAACAAAAAAAAAAAGACTGATTCCCGTAACTTGAGACTGAATAGGTCCAATTACCATCTCTAAATCTTATAATTTATTAGTTTCTTTCTGTAGCCCAAGCTTGAGCTTGTGATGGTCCTCCCTCCCTGGCCCTGAGACTGAGATTACAGTTGTTTCTAGCCTCATTCATGTCTTAAAGATGAATGCTGCTTACTCTTGCCACACAGCCAAGCATTCTGCACGTGCATACCTCCTGAGGATGGTTCTCTGCCCAGAAATGCCCTGTGTGAGTGACAGCAGTTTGGGGATCCATCCAATTTTTGGAATTATTGAAACTGCTGGGTGCAGCTCTCCTCCCCAAATCCTTGGGTGTAGCCATTTACTTCCCTCCAGTGAACAGGGAAACAGTATCATCGCTGGCAAGAACAAGAGCCCACAGATATCTGTTGGTTTTTTTTTTTTCTTTTTTTTGGGGGGGCGGTGTGTGGGGGTTCAAGACAGGGTTTTTTTGTGTAGCCCTGGCTGTCCTGGAACTCACTTTGTAGACCAGGCTGGCCTCAAACTCTTGCCTCTGCCTCCCGAGTGCTGGGATTAAAGGTGTGCACCTCCACCACGCCTGGCAGAGATCTGTTTTCTTTTGAATGGATTAAAGTATTGCCCACCTTTTATAGCTAAATCAGAATCTTGTAGCTTTCAACCCTAGGTAATTCCAGATCTATAACTAATTCTAGGTGACCCTAAACACACAAAGTGAAATATCTTACTAATCCATTGTTTTTTGGTAAAGCCTGATAACAAAATAGAGATCTGAATCATAATACTTTAGAAACATGTTGTGGGTGGGGGAAGGTAGTTTTTCTTAGTGGTAGTGCATGTGCCTAGCCTATATGAGCATAGTAAAGATGACTAGTTCATAACACTTGTCTGGAACAGGGGGATCTAGTCTTTCAGAGAGTCTCAAAGGTAGTTCAGATAGACAGTACAGCCTTGAATGATTAAGGCTAATGATCACACAAAAGACACAGAAGCAATCAGTTTTAATTTTTCAGCCATGTTACATAAAGGTACATTAAGTCCAATGAATTCTGTCACCAGAAGTTCTCATTTTATTCCTGAAGGCAACTCCCCTAAAGTTGCTTATTTGTCTAATAGTTTCAAGGTTAACCTGGAAATGTCACTTTTCAGGATCTAGAAATGACTTCGCTAAAGTAAAGGTGAAGCAGCCAAGCACCTCCTTTCCTAGTCTCCGGGGCACAGCTGAGGAGATGATACCATGCCCACACCCTCAAAAATCAAACTGCAAGAACCTAAGATGGCTCTTTACTTGGTCACTGTGGATGTAAGGGACAAAATTAGAAAAGCAGATGGGCTCCATCTTTCAGCTGTTGTGTTCATCCCTGGGGAAGGTCCGAGCCCTCTGGACAGTTTCAGCTGCCCCTGTTCTTTTCCTCAAATTCCAGGATGAGACCTTTAATATGGGACAGTTTCTGATGCAGGTACTCACAGCGATGCTTCTCTTCCCTGTAACTTGGATACCGCTGCAGAGAAAAAAACACCCTTGTCAAAAAGTAAAGCAGCTTCTCTACCTTACTACTTCTGTGCTCACAGCCTGTCTTACCTTTCTGAACTTTTTATATTCCTGGACTATCTTGTCTTCCAGCACCTGAAACAGTAACACAAAACTGAAGGGAAGGGAAAAGAGGACAGAGTAAGGAATGGGAGTGACTTCTGTTTTCATTCTACCAAATGTTACAACAGGTTTGCTTGTTCCTCTGCTTAGTCACATTACATGTTTAGGGGTAATGAGCAGGATGATGATGGCCAATCTTGCCTTTACCTTGTGTTCTGGAGTTCCTCGCTGAAGTCTTTTGATCTCTGCCCCCAGCTCTGTGAACCTCTGGCTTGCAGCCCCAACTCGAGCATGTAGAATGCGGTATTCAGCATAGTCGGTTTCAAAGTCCTGCTCGTAGGCCTGTTGCTGCTCTGTGCTGTGGATGGCTCTGTATTGCCTGCCAGGGGTGTGACACCTTCAATTTCATTGTCTCTAAAAGCACTTGGCTGCTTACAAGTACAGACTATGAAATTGAAAGTGTGGGAAACTCACAGGAGATAATCTGGTACTTCCTCAGGGCTTGGGGATTCAGAGGCTAGGAAGGAAGCAAGAAAACAAGTGATTCTTGGTCCTTTCTCCATGGGTGTTTACCCTCCTCTCATCAGTTCACCTGATGGGACTGAGAGACTCTGCTCCAGCCTGGAATCTCCATCTTCATCTTCATCTTGGCTCCAGTCTTCTCCCTCTTGTGAGTCCTGAATTGATAGCCCTTGTAGTGGACTTGAAGCTAGAGGCAGAGCTCTGAGCCTCTTTTCCTCTGGTTCTTCAGTGGTTATAGGTGCTGAACGTTTCTGTTGGGGAAAAAAAATATATGTATAACAAACAGCAAGCCAGGAGGATCTTTGGTCAAAAATTGCTAACCTGTCAGCTCCTAGGTTTAAGACTTAGCCTAATTTTTAAAGAGTATTCTTGTGTATGTGCTGGTATGCACACATGTGGAAGACATGGGGTGTCCTCCATTGCTCTCTGCCTTACTCTCTTAAGGTCTCACGAAACCAAAAGCTGGTTTTCCTAGGCTGGCTAGGTCCTAGGATCTACCTGTTTCTGTTCCCAGTAATGGAGTTAGAGACACAGGAAATATTGCCCAGCTGGGGATTCAGGCTCAGTCCAAACCTTATGCTTGCACTTACTTGATAAGTCACCTCTCCAGCTTTTTTGTTTGTTTTGTTTTGTTTGAGACCAGTCCTTTTTTTTTTTTTGGTTTTTGGAGACAGGGTTTCTCTGTGTAGCCCTGGCTGTCCTGGAACTCACTTTGTAGACCAGGCTGGCCTCGAACTCAGAAATCCGCCTGCCTCTGCCTCCCGAGTGCTGGGATTAAAGGCGTGCGCCACCACGCCCAGCTTTTTTTTTTTTTAAAGATTTATTTATTTCATGTATAAGAGTATACTGTAGGCTGGGCAGTGGCGGTGCACGCCTTTAATCCCAGCACTTGGGAGGCAGAGGCAGGTGAATTTCTGAGGCCAGCCTGGTCTACAAACTTAGTTCCAGGACAGCCAGGGCCATACAGAGAAACCCTGTCTCGAAAAAAAAACCAAAAAAAAAAAAAAAAAAAGAGTATACTGTAGCTGTCTTCAGATACACCAAAAGAGAGCATCAGATTCCATTACAGATGGTTGTGAGCCACCATGTGGTTGCTGGGATTTGAACTCAGGACCTCTGGGAGAACAATCAGTGCTCTTACCCAGTGAGCCATTTCTCAGGCCCTTGAGACCAGTCCTTAGGTAGGTAGTCCAGGCAGGCTGGCCTCATACTCATTATGCTGTGCAGCAGCGCATAGCCCTATCCCCCTATCTCTGTAGACCTTCAGATTATAGGCATGTGCCAGATTTTATGCTGTATCAACCCAAGATTCACCCTGCCTTTTAAGCTACTCTTTGAAAAGCTCTTGCCTCTCTGGACATCTCAGCACTCTGAAAGTAGGGACTGGTGAGTCTTTGAGTTTGAGGCCAGCCTGTTCTACATAAGGAGTTCCCAGGCATGCCAGGATTACACAGTGAGAACCGACTCCAAAGAGACTAAAGTCCTTGCTTACCTTGTCCAGGCGTTTCTGGCCAGCAGGGGAAATCAGTGACTGATCAGGCTCTTTGTTGGGAAGATAAGTGTGGTTCCTAGGATTTTTGGAAGAAATGGGAGAGGCCAGGGTGAGAGCTTATTAAAGAAATGTAAGGGTAGAGAGGGGACCCAGCCTGTCTCAGTACCTCATTTCCCATTGTGCCATGGGCTCACTGGAGGATCCCGGGAGTGTCTGTTCATGGTTGCTTGCCAGTGGGTCAGACACCTGTCAGGGGAAGTTATAGGAAAACTTGGCTCCCTGGACCTGGGTGTCCCACCTTATGATGGCTACCTGCTGTTTCTAGTCTCACCTCGTCTAGTGCCAGCTGGGGATGGCCTTCAGGTTCCTCTCCAGTGTCCTGCCAGCTCTCAGACTCTCTGGTACCTTCAGCCAGGTGTTCCTGAGCTAACAGTGGTGCTGGGATAGTATCCATGGCTGCCCAAATAGTGAGTCGCTCTCTAAGGGAACCCAGGCAGTGGAGACAGTTCAGCCCAGATCTTGAAAGAGGAGTGGGAAGAACAATAGAAAAATGAGTTGGAGATCTTCTGAACACTTCTTCCCATTTCCTGCAAACTTCTCTGACCTGTTGTCTGGTTGTCCTTACCTGCCTAAGCGTTGGTACACAAGATCCAAGCCACCATTAGTGCCCTCTTGGCCACACTGGGATACTATGAAGGAGAAAAGGCAGGACCATCCCGGGCCTGGAAACCTTAGGTACTGGGGTAGGAGATGGTAAACTCAGTTAAGCCGGCCCCTCTTCCTCCTGCACATGCCACTCCTCCCCAAACAAGTCTAAGACTGAAGACAAATCCCCAAGGGGCTCGTTAGCACACCAGGTGCTGCTGGGTCAGAGTTCCCCCAAGAGGCTGAGACTGCACAGTCTCCTGGGACCACAGCCCTACACCCTCATAGGGTTTACTTCTCATAACTTGCTCAAACTGTGACCTCTGGCAAGCTCCGGCCCAGAGCTCACCTTCCTGGAGCCCACGCGTACTCTCCCTCACCCCCAACCTCCCTCGTACATCCGGCTAGCACTTACCCCTCGGTGGCCTTGGAAAGCGATCACTGGTCGTACCTGCAGGAAGAGCCCAAACACCAGCTGAACACAAAGGAAGCAAAGTCCCCAGGATCGAGGAGGCTGGGGACACCTGCCTGGCCGGCTTCACTTGGAGGTGGGGGGGGGGCGGGGGGGAGAGACAGGAATCTGAAAACCCGCACCTCCCCAAGTCCCTTCTCCAGCAAAGCCTTCGGAGGCCGAGGTCGTCCGGTTGGCCAGGAAGGGAATAAGGGGCCGGGGGCCAGCCTCACCTGTTGCTGCTGACACTCTTGCAATGCCCGCAGCGCCGCCTCGTTGAGCCTTAGCATCAGGAGGCTGGTCCGAGCAGCCGGGGTGAAGAGGAGCCGCATTTTCCCACTCATTGTTTCCTGGGTCCCCTCCATGGTTCCAAAGTCGCGTACATGCAGAACCGGGACCACAGGTGAGGGCCACCTCTGCCGCGCAAGCCTAGGCTGGCACTCCCGCCCTCCGGGTCTGCCCCGCCCTCCACCATGACCCCACCCCCGGCACCGCCCCAAAGTTTCCCTGGCCGTGTGGGCGGTACCTCACTCACCTCAGCTGCTGGCCAGAACCCAAGCGCTTTCTTCTTGGTTTGGCTTGGGCAGTATTGGGCGTTACGAGGAGCTATCCAGGTCTAGGGAGAAAGGATCTGCTTCTAGGGTCTGACCCGTCACCCAGAATCTCTTGTTCTGCCTCAGTTTTCCCAGTTTTCCCATTCTGGATTCAAAATCGTAGTCTTTAAGTAAAAGCTGAACCTGAAATCACTTGAGGGTTTCAGTCTCACAGGGGAGGGGATCGAGACTGGTTGATAGGCGGATTGAGTCATTTATGCCTCTGAGGCCCCGAAGTACCTAAGGGACCAGAGGATGGCAGACCACAAGAGGGACCAATGCAATCCTTTTTCTTTTTCAGCCCGAGGTGCTGCGTCTGCTGAGGCGGATCCCAATCTGGTTTCTAAAAGGGACTTGGTGAGGCTGTAAGGCCAGGTTGGGTGGGTGCCTCAGCAGACGTGGAAGCCTGGCTATCTGGGACTGGAGCCAAACCTATCGGTGGATGGGGGTGTGGGGCGTAGTTGGTAGCAAAAAAAATAAAAATAAAATAAAATAAGAAATAATCAGAGAGCAGAAAGCCACAACTCACTCCCAGGTGTCACTCTGTGGCCTAATAAAGATAAGAGAAAGTGGTGAGACCTCAGCTGGCTCCTTTAGAAGGCACTCTCCCCTCCTCTTTGAGTCTTTTGTTGTTTCTTTTAGACAAGGTTTCATTCACTATGTAGATCACTCTTGCTGAACTCACTAGCAATTCTCCTGCCTATATTTTTCCAAGTGCTAGGATGACATGTGTTAGCCTCTACTCTTGACTAGAAGGTGCCTGGAGGTTACCCAGCAGGACTACAGATCCTATGGCTTTGGGACCCAGGGACAAATCTCAGACCTGTGCTTCCTGTCTTTGTGTTTGGTTGTGTTTATCAGAATCTCTTATCTCCTTTTTTCCTAACTGGGATATAATAACTGGGATATATACATGTGTGTGTGTGTGTGTGTGTGTGTGTGTGTGTGTGTAATTCCAAGTGATTTTAATGCTGTTCATCTCAAAACAAATAATTTGTCTAAACCCATTGAACAATACACTCAGAACATGTACAATACACGTACAAGAACAATACACTCCTATATGCAGGGAAATATTCCAGTAATGCTGATTTTAAAATCTTGGTAACAAGTTGCCAACAGCAACCACAGATACATTTACCTACCGATTGAGCCATTCCATTTCCGTGGAGGACAGTTTATTAATTTTAAAAATAGTTGTAGCCCTCTATTTTTCTTTCTTCTTCCTTTCCTTTTCTTTTCTTCTCTTCCTTCTTCATTTTAGAGTCAGGGAACTCACTCTGTAGAACAGGCTGGCCTCAAACTCAAGGATCTGCCTGTCTCTGCCTCTCAAAAGCTAGAATTAAAGGTTTGGGTCACCACACCTGGTTTAGCGGGTGTAATTCATAAAGATGATGGCCTGGGCTTTCTTAGATGATAGCTGGGACCTTTTGTAGGACTTTCCTGAATTTAAACTTACAGGAGAGACCAGGGCCTGGGGATCAAGCTTGTGGGTAGAATCTTGTCTGGTATGCACAGGAGGCTGGGAAGGCCTTAGTGGTGTGTATTACTAGGATGGCTTGTGCTCAGTAGTTCAAATGGGCAACACAGTGATAACCTAATCTCATTTTAAAAACAATTAAGCCAATAAATACTGCAAGAGCAAATAGAATAGCAGGTAACTGAGGACAATATTTGGAGGACAGAGATCAGAGCCGTTAGGGTTGTAGGGTGACCACTGGCTGCCAGATATTCAGCTTTCACAATAGTTTTTTTTTTTTTTTTTTAAGATTTATTTATACATAAATACACTGTAGGTGACTTCAGATGCACCAGAAGAGGGCGTCAGACCTCATTACAGGTGGTTGTGAGCCACCATGTGGTTGCTGGGATTTGAACTCAGGACCTTTGGAAGAACAGTCAGTGCTCTTACCCACAGAGCCATCTTGCCAGCCCCACAATAGGCACACTTTCATGCACGCATTCATTCATTCATTCAACAAAATTTTCCTGAGTACCAGGCTCTAACTGAAGCTCAGGGATAGATCACATAGCAGATTCTTGCTTTGGAAAAGCTTAAGTTCTAGAAGGGAAGGGAACACTAAAAATTAATACGAGGAATAAAGAAAAATTGACAGTAACATACAATGCATGTTCAAAGGTGATAATGCCTCTGAAGATAAGGAAAAGAAAGCGGGGGGTGGGGGGGCTGAGGGGCTTGGGAGTGGGAAAGAGGTGGCTGTGTAGTCATGTGTAGTCATAAAGTGAGCCAGAGTAGAGCAGGGACTTAGCATGCACAGGCCACATATTCAATTCCCATCATACCCCTCTCAAATATGAAAAGGCCCTCGAATGTAGAAAAGCAAGTTTGCACTGAGCTATGGTGAGGCACACTGACCATCTCACTGAGGAAACAGAGGCAGGCCTGGGCAATTTATCACCAAAACAAAAGAGAACAGAAAAAGAAATGTGGGTTCACTAGTAACCTACTAAGAATACTTTTGGATCTGGATGTGGGGGGGGGCACACCTTTAATCCCTCACTTTTGGATCTGGATGTGGGGAGGCACACCTTTAATCCCAGCACGCAGGAGAAAAAGTCAGGTGGATCTTTGAATTTGAGGCCAGCCTAATCTATAGAGTAAATTCAAGGACAGTCAGGGCTTCACCAAAAAAACTCTGTATCAAACAAAGATAAACTAAAGAATACTTTTAGCCAGGTGTGGTGGCGCAGGCCTTTAATCCTAGCACTTGGGAGGCAGAGGCAGGCGGATTTCTGAGTTCTAGGCCAGCCTAGTCTATGGAGTGAGTTCCAGGACAGCCAGGGCTATAAAGAGAAACCCTGTCTCGAAAAACAAAACAAAACAAAACAAAAAGAATACTTTTGGAGAAATGAAGGGGATGAAAGCCTGATTTGAGGCGGGTGATGTAGCTCAGTCAGTACAGTAACTGTCAAGCATGCCAAAAGGTCCATGTTCAATACTCTGCTTTCTAAACTGGTATGAAGAGAGTTTTGTTTGGTTGCTTGATTGTTTGTTTGTTTGTTTGTTTCGAGACAGGGTTTCTCTGTATTGCTCTGGCTGTCCTGAAACTCACTTTGCAGACCAGGCTGGCCTTGAACTCAGAAATCCACCTGCCTCTGCCTCCCAAGTGCTGGGATTAAAGGGGTGAGCCACCACGCCTGGCTTTGGTTTTGTTTTTTTTAAGACATGCTTTGTCTGTGTAACCCTGGCTGTCTGTGTAGCCCTGGAACTCAGGGATTCACCCATCTCTGCCTCCTGAGTACTTAGACTATAGGTGTGGGCCACTCCAGTGTTGTGATTATAGGCATACCTTTGCAAAGGACCTAGGCTTAAATTCCAACATATACATGGGGTCTTACGTTGTACAACTACCTGTACTTCTAGTTCTAGGCATCAGACACTCACATATATGCAGATAAAACACTCACACATAAAATGAATTTTAAAATAAGAATAAAATAAAATAAGAATGGAGATGTCAAGCCAGCCATAGTGACTCACCCCTGTAATCTTAGTGCTTGGAAAGCTGAAACAGTGAAACAGGAGGTTCACAGTTCTCTCTGAGCAAACTTGGAGAGACCATTATTCAAAATAAAGGTAAAATTCTTGGTGCTATAGCTCAGTGGTTCAGTGCTTTGAGAGGCCTTGGGCTCACTCCTAACTGCTGGAAAACAGAAGAAAATGAAAGAATCTAGAAAGAATCTAGTCCTCCCAAATGTAACTCATCTGCCTCACAAATGTGTGAATGTGTGTGTAGTTTCTCCCATCACTTTCTTTTTTTTTTTTTTTTTTTCCCCTTGTTCCGGTCAACCCCGCTCGCTCTGCTCGACCCCGCTCGCTCCGGCCAGCCCCACTTGCTCCCGGCCGCCCCCGTACGGCCCCCGCTTGTTCCAGCCAGCCCCGCTCGCTCCGATCGGCTCCGCTTGCTCTGGTTTGGCCCCGCTCGTTCCGGCCGTCCCCGTTCGGCTCCGTTCGCTCAGGACAGCCTGGCTTGCTCCGGTTGGTCTCTCCGGTCCAAGGATTCATTTCTTATTATTCTTCATAAGTACGCTGTAGCTGACTTCAGACGCACCAGAGGAGGGCGTCAGATCTTGTTACGGGTGGCTGTAAGCCACCATGTGGTTGCTGGGATTTGAACTCATCACCTTCGGAAGAGCAGTCGGGTGCTCTAACACGCTGAGCCATCTCACTAGCCCTTTTTTTTTTTTTTTTTTTTTTTTTTGGTTTTTCGAGACAGGGTTTCTCTGTCTAGCCCTGGCTGTCCTGGAACTCACTCTGTAGACCAGGCTGGCCTCGAACTCAGAAATCTGCCTGCCTCTGCCTCCCAAGTGCTGGGATTAAAGGCGTGCGCCACCACGCCCGGCTTCTAATGATGTTTTTATAAGAACTTGAGTGTTTGCATTAGTCAAAAAAAATTTTGTGGTTCTCTTACTCAATCTCTCTCTCTCTCTCTCTCTCTCTCTCTCTCTCTCTCTCTCTCTCTCTGTGTGTGTGTGTCTGTTGTTTGTTTGTTTGTTTTTGAGACAGGGTCTAATAGCCCCAGCTGGCCTGGAACTGCTATGTAAACCAGGCTAGCTCCAACCTTAGAAATCTGCCTGCCTCTGCCACCCGAGTGCTGGGATTAAAGGTGTGCGCCACCACCGCCCGGCTGGCATTTTTATTTTTATGACACTTTTTTTTTTTTATGGGAACATACTCCCTTGCTTTTATGAACCCATTACTCTGTGCCTCTGCTTAAGTCTTGCCTTGGTATGCATTGCTGTCATTGTGTCAGTATTATCCTTCTGTCTCCTTGACCTAGTTTCAAAGGCAACTTAGTACTCACTCACTAACCATGGCTCTGGATGGTCTGAGAGCAGGCCGGCTGTTCCCTCTCCTCAAGGGTTCTTCTTGCCCCTCCTTGGCTGTGCCCATTCTCCATCCATCTTTACATTTATCTTTACATGCATCCATTACAGCATGAGTCACTTCACTGGCCCAGATCAAGGCCCATGGAACCCACCAAAACAAAAACAAAGGAACGAAAAAAACAAAAACAAAAAACCTCAACCCCTGCCAGGCATGGTGGCGCACGTCTTTAATCCCAGCACTCAGGAGGCAGAGGCAGGCGGATTTCTGAGTTCGAGGTCAGCCTGGTCTAAAAAGTTAGTTCCAGGACAGCCAGGGCTATACAGAGAAACCCTGTCTTGAATAAACAAACAAACAAAAACAAAACAAAAACAAAAACAAAACTCAACCCCCAAAACAAAACAAAAAACCCTTTGGTTTAATTTCCAGTGGGCAGTTAGGCAAGGAGGAGGATGGGGAGTGAAAGAAAAATTGAAACATATTAACATTAATAGCAGGAGCTGTAGAAATGACTCAGTGTGGTTAAGAGGATATAATAGTCCAGAGGAGTAGCGGGATTTGGTTCTCAACACACACACTGGGTGGTTCATATCCACCTGTAACTACTCTGCCTCGAAGCTATCTAACACACTTTTCTGGCCTTTATCGGTATTACACAATCCCACACCCAGACACATATACAAATGTTTGAAAAAAATCTTTAAAAATATTAATAGTTCAAGTGAGACTGAACATAGGAAAAATTGAAGATGGTGATGTTTTGTGTTTTTGTTTCCTATCTGCTCTTCACAAAGCCAGTTTGAAGTCTTAGTCTCAACTTGATTCTGGGATAGGCATTAGTTTACAGTCCCATCAAAATTTACCACCATTCATTTAAATTCATTTCCTTCACCCCTGTGTCTTTAGAGAACAACTTTGTGTGTGTGTTTAGAGAACAACTTTCACTCTCTCTCTCTCTCTCTTTTGTTGTTTTTTTGTTTTTTTTCGAGACAGGGTTTTTTTGTTTTTTTTCGAGACAGGGTTTCTTTGTAGCTCTGGCTGTCCTGGAACTCACTCTGTAGACCAGGCTGGCCTCGAACTCAGAAATCTGCCTGCCTCTGCCTCCCGAGTGCTGGGATCAAAGGAGTGTGCCACCAAGCCTGGCTGCCTTTTATCTTTCTGAGGCAGGGTCTGTCATTGTTTCTGTTGGATTGCTTTTGCTTTGTATCCATGAACTTCCAGAAAATTCTCCCATCTCTCTTCTCTATGGGAGTGGTAGGATTACAGATAACACACCACCATCTTATGAGGGTTCGTGGATCCAGTTCTGCGACCTCTTAATACAGTTTCTTATGTAGTGGTGACCCCCCAACCATAGAATTCTTTTTAAACTTTAATTTATCTATTATAAATCGTAGTGTAAATATCTGTGTTTTCCAGCAGTCTTAGGCGACTCCGGTGAAAGAGTGGAGAGAAGTGTCTGAATTCAAACTGCTTAGTGAAGGTACTGGACAGGATAAAGTGCCTCTGGCCAGCAGGAAACAATCCAACTGTTCTGATTTATGTTGGGGTTGTTTCATGATAGTTTAGCAGAATTCGTGTTGTCTTGGACCTGGGATGGGAAGAGAAGTCTTAACTAATCTCTTCTGCAGGGGGCGCGCATCAGTGATTCAGCAACCAAAAATAAGAAAAATTTAGTTACCAGTCTAATTTCTCTTACAAACCAAAAGTAAGGTTTAGGGGAAATGATACAATGTAGGCACGAGAGAGAGAGAGAGAGAGAGAGAGAGAGAGAGAGAGAGAGAGAGAGAGAGAGAGAGAGAGAGAGAGAGAGAGGGACAGAGAGAGAGAGACAGACAGACAGAGAGAGAGAGAGACAGAGACACAGAGAGAGAGACAGAGAGGCAGATTAATAAAATATGAGCATTCCCTAATCTCGGTTCCTGAAGTAACTCCACAGTCAGATTCGGGTATGCTTCGTCACCCCCAAGGCACAAAGTTTCTGTGGCAGTCTGAAGTACAGTTCAGTACTGGAGATGTGCATGTAGGACTCAAGCTCTTGGGAAATGATTGCAGGATCACTTTGTGACTCACTAAAACTGGCTGCGCATAGGGGCGAGGAAAGTGGAAAGGGGTTTCCTAATTGTCTGCGTCTGTTTTCAGACAACTGTGGTAAGTGTTCGGCCAAGAGGCTCGGAGACCTGGGAACAGCGCTAAGTTTAGCTTCAGAGAACTGATAGCACAGAACCGGATGAACGACCTAGGAAATCCCGCCCTCACCCCGTCCCGTCCCCGCCCCGCCCCCGCGTTCCTTCGGGGCGACTTTGTCAGTCAGTACCCTAAACTGTCCCACATGAGGTCACTTTGCCCGGTCACGTGCTCGGCCTCGTCGGAGCGCCACATCGCCAGCCTCACCCCTCCACCACCAACCTCCCCCGCCCACGTGACCCGGCCTAGTTTCTACAGGCTGGACCCAGCGCTCCGGGGAAGCCCCGCCCCGTGCCCGGCGCTCCGCCCGCCAAGCTCGGCTCTTCGCCCTCCGGGACTGGCGCGTGGCACCGCACTCCACGTGTTTCCGCCTGCCCAATGAGAGCGGGCGCCCGGGCGTGAAGGGGCGGGAGGAAGAAGACGACTTGGTGGCGTCGCGCGAAGGGGGCGGGGCCTGCAACGTCGGCCCGAACGAGGGGGACGCAACGGAGGCAGGTTGGAGCCGCTGCCGTCGCCATGACCCGTGAGTGCCGGGACCTTTCCCTCTCTCCCTTTTCTTTCCGCTCTCGCTACCCGCGCGCCCGGGCGCCGGCGTGTGCGTCCCCTCGGCTTCCCCGGCGGGCTGAAGGGTCTTCAGGGAGCGCTCTCCAGTTGCCTCCCGCCCAGCCGGAAGCGTAGCCCTCTGCACGCCGCCACTTGCGGAGACCCCTGTGTTGGGCGCGGGCCGCTGCCGGCTTTCCGCGCTAGAGAAGCCGGGTGTCCTGGGTGGTGGGCCCTGGTGCGTGCCCGGAAGGCCCCGGCGCGTCCCACACGCCGCAGCAGCTGTCTGGGCCCCCGCGCCGCCCCAAACTTGACGCGCGCCGCCAGCAGTCTCGACCGCACCGTCCTCCCGCACCCCCCAAGTTAACCTGCCCCGGGGCGGCTGCCACACCCCGGGCAGCCGAAGCCCCGCGACGGGGTCGGCGCCGCGGCGGGAGGTGGGGGGGGGGCAGTCGGGGTCCCAGTTGCGGGGAGGAGGGGCGCTGGTGTGTACGTGGAGCGGCCGGCCCCAGCGTCTCACTTTGTACCTTCTCTTCTTAGGCGGTAACCAGCGAGAGCTCGCCCGCCAGAAGAACATGAAGAAGCAGAGCGACTCGGTTAAGGGAAAGCGCCGAGATGATGGGCTTTCTGCTGCCGCCCGCAAGCAGAGGTAGCCCCAGGGAGGGGAAAGGAAGGGTCGGGCCGGGACTGGACGGGGAGACCTGGGTTAGAGAGAGGGGTGTACTAGGAGAGAGAGCTAGTGCAGGGTCCGAGTCTAGGTTAGGTGTGAGGGGCAGAGTGCCTTGCTTCCTCTAGGGTTTTATTTCCTCCCTACTCAAAATTGTTAGGTCACAGCCATACAGGAAGGGACTGGGGCGGGTCCCTGCCCGCAGGCTGATTTCTGCGGGCCTTGGTTCTGACCTTAAGGGCAAGGGCAGGGGCTTCACATATCAAGTGTAGTTGTTTTGACTGCCCAGTACTTTTGACCCTCCTTGCTGCTTGTATCTCCTTCCTTCTCCCGACTTTCTCACTAGTGTTGGGGTGTGGTACGTAGTACAGAACAGAGAGCCTTGGGCCTGAGCCGCCAGACTTCTGACCCCTTGGGCAAGAGCCAGATGGAGACTGATTGATTGCCTTTTGACCCTTAGCTCTGTTCCTCTTGTTCTCCTAGGGTGGGAATATAGCAGCCATATGCTGAACTTTGTCCCATCCACTTCCATCTTATCCTCTGTACCCTTCATCCCCTGCATCTTGTCCTTTTTGCCCTCTGGTACCTCCCAGTGCCCCATCATCTCTACCCCCAGGGACTCGGAGATCATGCAGCAGAAGCAGAAAAAGGCAAACGAGAAGAAGGAGGAACCCAAGTAGCCTTGTGTCTTCGTGTCCGACCCTCTTGCCCTCCGCCTGTGTGCCTGGAGCCAGTCCCACCATGCTCGAGTTTCTTCCTCTAGTGCTCACAGGTCCCAGCACCGATGGCATTCCCTTTGCCCTGAGTCTGCAGCGGGTTCCTTTTGTGCTTCCTTCCCCTCAGGTAGCCTCTCTCCCTCTGGGCCACTCCTGGGGGTGAGGGGGTTACCCCTTCCCAGTGTTTTTTATTCCTGTGGGGCACACCCCAAAGTATTAAAAGTAGCTTTGTAATTCCTTGAGCGCCTGGTTTGACTGGGGATTGGGGCATGGGGATGGAGGAGTGATTGCCCTTTCCCACTAAAAGGGGGGAGTTCTGTTAGGCACCTAAGAGATTATGGATTTGTAGACTTTATAAGGAAAACATCACAGAAGAAGCCTTTATTTTAACTATTGCAACCAGAAAAGCACTCCAGTTATATGGCAGAGGAGTCCTC
Organism: Mus minutoides; assembly: GCA_902729485.2. NCBI lineage: Eukaryota > Metazoa > Chordata > Mammalia > Rodentia > Muridae > Mus > Mus minutoides. Next base: position 55,903 of record LR749988.1, on the reverse strand, counting down.
TAAGAACTATAGAGACTTCTTTTCTGTGATTTTTTTTTTTTTTTTTTTAAATCCCCCACATTGACTTTGGACACCATCCCCAGGATGTTATTGAGGGTCATAAGAGGGAAGGATCTAAGACCCAAGTTTATGTCTCTTCCTCATTCTTTGTTTGCTTGAAAGTTGGCCAAAAAAAAAAAAAAAAAATCCTGCTGCTCACCGATTTCGGTGGTCAGCCGCTCTCAATGCTCACGTTCTCCTCTGTTCTGTCCTTCGTCATGGAATGAAGGTGGTTTTTGTCTTCCATTTCCTTTGACCTCAAGACCAGGATTAAAACCTCTGGTAGCCTCTGCTCCCTTCTTCCCCTGCCCTGGTTTATTCTGTGGTCCGGGCTTCCACCTCTGCTTAGGGCTGAGCCTTTTGATTGCTAAGAGCAGACCCAAATCTTCAATCTCCATAGGTCTTTCCCTGACCCTGTCTCCAGCTCAGGAACCAGGAAGGGTCTTGTGCCACACTGCTAGGATCAGGTAAGGCTCCTGGGTTTACTTCCTGGGAGTTAGACTCTTGAGCTTTAGTGAACTACTGAGTTCGTCTGCTGCTTCCAATTTAGATACTTACTGAGCCTACGCAGTGATAACTGCTCATTTGTCCTTGAGGTATTGAGCTCAGCAGGGTGTTCCTGGAGCTAAGATGAAGAGCATAATCTAAAGGGTCTCCCAGTTTGTTACTACAGATCAGGAGCCAGTTTTATGTGGCAGTACTGATGCCATGGCAGTGTTGTCTGAATATACTAGGGTGGTGGTGATTCTGAGTGGGAAGCCAGCAGTGGTGCCAGGAGCAGCCCCAGAGAGAGGAGGACACAAGCCCAGCAGGAGGCCACTTTAACCCAGAAGGTAGCCCAGCTACCCTTAGTGAAGGTCTTCTCCAGTTCTGCTTCCTCATAGCTGTGAAACCAAAGGCTGATTAGAGTTGATGCAGGGCCTTAGCTTTTGAACCTCCCTGCTTCCTCATAACCAGGGCAGATCCTTGTGTGTCTCTCCCAAGAACTTTTGGAATGGCCTTAAAGTGTTTCCTTAAAATTGCTAGATTTCCAGGAGAGTATCTTATGTCAGCTTTCATCCTACCTGAACCAGTTGGTAAGGGTAACCATGACATAGAGTGAAGCAAGGAAGAAGGCGAAGTGGAAGCCAGAGTAGCTGTAGGAAAGATGCTGGCTCTGTCCCTGAGCAGCTGGAGGGGTCTCCTGGTCAGTTGGCCTGGCCCTGCTCCTTTGCCCTAGAGAGAGAAGTGCCGATGGGGAGCAATGTTCTGACACTCCCTTCCCCCAACTATTGTACAGGCTCTTGAGGGCTCTGGCCCTTCACAGGCTCAGCTGGCTAGATTGTGCATGGGACTCACCATCCTCTGGTTCCACTGTTTGGGGGCAGCAGAAACAGACTGAGGGCTTCTGTAAAACAAGGCAACGTGTTTTGAAATGGCTTTAAGACAGTGTGAGGGTGCTAATTTAGAAAATATCCCCTTTGAAAAGATTAGCCTGGTGTAAGAAGTGGAGGCACACCTGGGTTCAAATTCTTGCTCCAGCATATAACTGGCTATGCAAACTTTGGTAAGATGTTTAATCTTTTGTGCCTCAATTCCTCCATTTGTGAAATGGAGAAAGTACCTACCTCACAGGGTTGTTGTGAGGATTAAATGAAATGAGACTATGTATGTAAAGTAGCACAGTGCCTAGCACATTGTGGGTACTCAATAAAAGGAAACAGCAGCTAGAATCTGAGCATTCTGGGTAGAAGTTGGTAGGATGTGTGTCTATGTGTTTGGGGGAGGGGTGTTGGGGGGTTTTGAGCTCTTGATACTCACCTGGAACTCATACTTGTAAACCTTGATAATCCACAAGGGTCCAAATAACTCTGCCAGGTAGGAAGCCTCGTTGCTGTGAAAGAAGAGTTTTTTAACTTTGGGACAAATGTGAAAAATTGGTGGCATTTACTGTCAACTAGTCCAGTTTGGTATCCTTCCGGAGGGTATTGTGCTCCCAGAGGCCCCTAAAGTCTGTGCATTTTAAACTCGACATTCTCCCCTGCCTCCGTCATCTCACACAGATCATCTGACAAAGTGCTATTCTTAGAAAGTGTCCCTGTTCGTGGGGAGCTTTTCTGGTTCTAGACTTGCTCTACAGTTTAAATAAACCACAGCTCTGGACATTCTTCAGTGAGTCCTGGGCATCCGCTCACACTTCCCATTGGTTGGCACCTTTACGTACCAAGCAAAGAGCACACAAGCATACATGATGCCAGCACTAAACACTGCTACTGAGGTATCCGGTACTTGTGGTTCCATTTCATTCTGGCCAGGCAGGCACAAGGTCTGATTCTGTCCTTGAAAGGTTACTGCCGAGGGGCAATGAGAGAACAGGGTTATGAACAAAGCTGGGTATTTTGAAGGAACAGAAAAGGTCTTAACTATACTGGCAGTCTGGGTGCTCACTTGTCTCTGGGGGACGGCTGGACAGTGCAGAGAAGGTCAGATACATGATATAGCAGCTGATGATAGAGGCTTGGAGGAGGCCAGAATTTGGTTGCTCTAGGGAGAACAGGAGTTAGTACTCCGCTGGCTGTAGTTCTCAAAGGGACACACCCCACCCCCAAATCTGCAATGTTAAATTGCATATACCCACTGAGGCGGATGCAAGGTGAGATGGAGAGGAGAGACAGGAGGCCACAGAAGCAAAGGTGCAGACTGAGTAACATCTTGTTGAGCAGGCAACCGTCAGGGTGTGTGTAGTGGTGGAACAGTAACACAGCTCCCACACCAGCCATAATGTAGAATCCTAGTGTGGCCAGTAACACACCTAGGAACCAGCTACAGTCTTGAGCTGCGCCAGTCTGCCTAAAAAGAAGTGGTTAGGGGATTAGAACTTTAACCCATTACTGATTAGTCAGCCTGCTGGTCCACACAGTACTTTTTTTGGTTTTTCGAGACAGGGTTTCTCTGTATAGCCCTGGCTGTCCTGGAACTCACTCTGTAGACCAGGCTGGCCTTGAACTCAGAAATCTGCCTGCCTCTGCCTCCTGAGTGCTGGGATCAAAGGCATGCGCCACCATGCCCGATGCCTCTTTTTGTTTTAAGAGTCTGACTTGGAACTCCCTGCTCTGCTTGTGTTTTTTGTGGCCTCGAATTATTGTCCCTCCTGTTTCTACCTCCTCAGTGCTGGGATCACAAGTAAATGCCATTAAATATATGATTTCCTGAGCATTTTGGTATTCTCTGGGAGGCCATGAGAGCAAACCTGTTATGGCCTTTGCCTAGCCTTTCTATATTAAGTAATGTTTGCCAACCTCCTTGGAGGAGCCTTTAGGATTAGTTTCTTTTTTTTTTTTTTTGGCTTTTTTGAGACAGGGTTTCTCTGTGTAGCCCTAGCTGTCCTGGAACTCACTCTGTAGACCAGGCTGGCCTCGAACTCAGAAATCTGTCTGCCTCTGCCTCCTGAGTGCTGGGATTAAAGGCGTGCGCCACCACGCCCGGCTAGGTGCTTCTTACAAATTTATTTGTGTGTGTGTGTATGTGTATGTATCACATGTGTGGTTATGAGCCACCATGTGTTTGCTAGGAATTGAATTCAGAACCTCTCAAAGAGCAGACAGTGCACTTAACCTCTGAGCCATCTCTCCAGCCCAACCTTACCAATTCTTGTTCCAGGACTGGGCAAAGGCTGTGATAAGCACCAGCTGTAAGAGGATAAATGTGAAGCCTCCACAGATGCCAATATAATGCCAGGCTGCAAGACAGGCACCATTGGGAGCTTAGCTCTGGTTGGTTCATGATTTATCAGTATATCCCTCCAACCCCCCACCCCCACCCCTTTTGATTAAAATGCTGTATAGCCTAGGCAGGTCTCAAACTCAATCCTGCTTCATCTCCTGAATGCTAGGATTACAGGTGTGTAATATAAGTCCAGCTTCCTGCTCTTAAGTAGGAAGTTGTAGCCTACTCTTGCTGATCATGGTGTAAGATGAAGAGTACCTGGGAAGAGATGCTCATCAGGGATGCAGAAGGCAATGATACAGAGACCTAACAGGAACAAAAGCTTGAGGCTCCAGAAGCTAGTTAGGGTAGAGAGAAAACCAGATTGAGGAGAAAAGGCAAAGGGGGGAAAGAAAAAAAGTACGGCAGGTGGAACCAGCCCCAAGTCCCATTGTAGTCCAAGTTCTAACTCGGATGCCACAGTCACATCTGAGCAACACTACAGTTAGAGAAGGTTTGAATATAACTTATTACTTAAAATTTAGAGCCCAGGAGTTTATAAACATTTTCTGTGTTATTACAGTGTTCTTCATCCTGGAGTTTCTTTTAGCCAGCTTGTGTCTACTTCCCTCTATCCCATCCCCATCCTAAAAATGACACACAAACCTGTTATGCAGCTGTGCCCGAGGGTTGATGGGGGAGCGGAGGCGCACTAGCAGCATGGCCTGCAGCAGGTGGAAGGTGGCAGTTCCTGCACATAGTCGATACACAGCGCCAGAGCCACTGAGCACTGGACAGTCAGAGTTGCCAAACAGGGGGGCACATAGCACTGAGGGCATCTGGATCTGCAGGGGGTTTGGTTGTGAGAAAAGTCAGGGCAAGCCACAATATATGGACAGGTCTCAACTTTTTACTGGTAGGTTGACTCCTTTGCTCCCTGTTCCTAATCCAAATCTTAAAGGGGTTTTTTTTCCCCTCATGTTGCAACCCTTGCTGACTTACCCCATGTGCTTTGCCCCAGACCCTTTCTACCACTGTCTTTGAAAGCAGGAGGCAGCAGATTGCTGAGGCCCCCACGTGGAGGAGGATGTAGAGCAGGCGGCTACGTGTAGACTCTGTCAGAGAGTGGCAGCCACTGGTCCAAGAAACAGGTCCACAGCAGGACGCCTGGGGATAGAGCAGATGTAGGAAGCAATGCAGAGTTTTTCAAAGGGTGTGGAGTTAACCAATGGTCAAATTCCCAAACCCTCCATCCTTCTGTCTGGTTATGAGCTTCTTAGGATTACCTTCCACATAGCACTAGTAAGGTTTTCATTGCAAGAACTTTAAACTTTGGTGTATTCTTGAACCACTTTTTCCTAATGATCTATGGCTGGGAATGTGGAATGAGATGTTTACCTATTATCCAGGCAAAGAACCAGGTTTCTCATCCCAACTCCTAGTTTTTAAGCTCTCTCTTCCCAAATGTCTCACCTGATTGAAGGGGGTTTCCACTACATCACTGGCTCCACCGTGCTGCTGTGCAAGACCCTGGGTGGTGCTCCGGCCTGTGACAACTTTTGCACCCATCATTTTTGGCCCAAAGGTTAGATGTAGACCCAGTATTGGAAAAACTGATGAGAAACAGCAACTTCTCAGGATTTTCGCCCATTGGACAGTCGCTTTGCTGGCCTAATCATTCGTCTTCGGGCAGCATAGACATGTCATAAAATGAATACAGGTTACCGGGAAGTGGTAGATGCAAATATTCTTGTGAAGATGCCTTTACCGGGCTTCGTATTTGGGATCATTCGGACTGTTATTCTGAGATTAGGAGCAGTTGGCCTATCTGGTCTGGGGATTAGGTTTTTTAATTGGTTTAGGATTAGCCACCTTGATTGGACAGAATTCCGAGTGTGTGTCTGTGTGTGAAAGGATTACTCTTAGGAACAATGTGCGTTTGGGTGGTGTGGGTAATGAACAGATAGTCGAAGGAGACTGCAGAAAACAAGCTGGAGAGGAAGTCAAAAGCGAACCTCTTTCCTAGCTGAAGCTTCTCAAGACAGGCACAAAGGTGTGGTCCAGCGCCTACCCCGCCCCTTATCTGGGCGGAAGCTGTGAGGGTTGCCGGAAGTTGTGAAGCAGCAGCCTATGCGGCGCCGCGGTGAGATCGAAATGGCGACCGAGGGAGACGTGGAGTTGGAGTTAGAGACCGAGACCAGCGGCCCGGAGCGGCCTCCCGAGAAGCCGAGGAAACATGACAGTGGTGCTGCTGACCTAGAGCGGGTTACTGACTATGCGGAGGAGAAGGAGATCCAGAGTTCGAATCTTGAAACGGTGAGGTTGGCTGGGAGCTTGTATGAGAGGGGTGAGGTTTGCTGCTCACTGGGGCTCGGGGACCGCTGAAGCGATGGTGGGATTTGGCAATAGGGTGGGGCTAAGCGACATCACCCACCCAGTCTGCTGTTTGCTTAAGAATTTGATAAGAGATTGGGCCTAAATGTATCTCATGTGCACGAAATTAGGCGTAGTCCTTTGGTCCTGAGAACACTAGTAGTTGTGAATACCTGAAGAACCACGTGGTTTTTATTTTTGGTATTGCATTTTAGATCAGAAAATTTGGGTCCCACGGTGGTAGATAACTTGACTCGTGTTTTCTACAGGCTATGTCCGTCATTGGAGACAGACGGTCCAGGGAACAAAAGGCCAAACAAGAGCGGTAAGTTTAAAGCGCCAGCACTACCGGTAGGTCCTCGTTCTCCAGGGGAAAAAAGTTTTACGTCTTTAACCAATTCCTACAGACCTAGGGATTACAACTTTGTTAGTGGAAGGAAAGGTTCCTGGATACCTTACAGTAAAACCTCCAGGGGAAAGAGTTGGCGCTTTTATTTGCTATTTTCAGTAAACCTTGTTCCACCCATTTTCAGTGTGTAGCTGGGAATGTTCCTTCTGGGAGTTTATAGCAAAGGCAGAGAATAAAAACAAATGTATAAATATTTACAGGGAGAAGGAACTGGCGAAGGTCACTATCAAGAAGGAAGATCTGGAATTGATAGTGAGTAGTAATGCTTGAATGGATTCACAAGAAAAGTTCTACCTAATTTGGGTTCCTGAAACAAGTGGAGGCAAAGTTTGTTGAAAAATTTATGCCTGAGAAGAGGCATTGGTGACGTGATTTTTCCTTTTGCAGATGACGGAAATGGAGATCTCTCGAGCAGCAGCAGAAAGGAGCTTGAGGGAACACATGGGCAATGTGGTGGAGGCTCTTATTGCCCTAACCAACTGATAATGTGCTTTTTTAAAAAGACATTCTGGACTGATTTACTGAAATAAAGTGTTCTGTTTTGCTGTTTTGTTTTTTTTTTCAGTTTCATCTCAGATCAAATGCATTATATATTCTATTTTATTGTCAGTTTCTGTGATGGACCTTGATGAAACTGTATGTACAATTAGTATAAAGAAGTACCTAATGTTCAAATGCAGGCTTTTATATTGTGTGTGTATGTTTACTCTACTGCCATAGTGTTTCTAACAACTACCACATGGGAAACGAATTTAAGTGCTCTTTTCCACCAAGTCATCTTACCAGCTCTAAGCAGCAGATACTAAGTGGCATGTTAGTATCACTCATCTGACTAGCTCTTTCTTGGCAATATGGAGTACATTTGGATCCTCTGCAAAAGATCCAAATGCATGTGTTTTTAGGATAGCTTATGCACTTTTCCCCTCGGATCTTTTCTTGTATAAGCCAGGCAATTTCCAAACTCAGACCCCTCCCTAACTTGAGAGCTGCTTCAAGTAACTCTCCAGGCTAGCTTATGAAAATCAAAAGCTACCTTCTGGAGGCAGAGGCAGGGGTTTTTGTTTTTTACAGGGTTTCTCTGTGTAGCCCTGGCTGTCCTGGAACTCACTCTGTAGACCAGGTTGGCCTCGAACTCAGAAATCCGCCTGCCTCTGCCTCTGCCTCCCAAGTGCTGGGATTAAAGGCGTGCACCACCACGCCCGGCTGTTTGTTTTTTTGTTTTTTTTTAAATTACATGTAAGTACACTGTAGTAGGTCTTCAGACACAAGAAAGGAAAGCATCAGATTTCGTTATGGATGGTTGTGAGCCACCATGTGGTTGCTCAGATCGAATGCATTATATATTCTATTTTGAACTAGGGACCTTTGGAAGAGCAGTCTGTGCTCTTAACCACTGAGCCATCTCACCAGCCCGGGGGATTTTTAAAGACAAGTTATACTGTATTGTCCAGGCTTGTCCTGAACTTCCAGTAAAGAGATCCCCTTCAGCCTCTCAAGTAGTTAAGACTAACAGTTGAGTACTACTGGTCAGTCATGTTTTTTAGGTTTTTGTTTGTTTTGTTTTTGTTTTTTGTTTGTCTGGTTTTTTTGAGACAGGGTTTCTCTGTGTAGCCCTGGCTGTCCTGGAATTCACTTTGTAGACCAGGCTAGCCTCGAACTCACTAATCCACTTGTCTTTGCCTCTCAAGTGCTGGGATTAAAGGCTTGCGCCACCACAGCCCAGCTGTTTTTTGTTTTTTAAGATTTTATTAAACTAGCCGGGCATGGTGGCGCACGCCTTTAATCCCAGCACTCGGGAGGCAGAGGCAGGCCTGGTCTACAAACTGAGTGCCAGGACAGCCAGGGCTATACAGAGAAACCCAGTCTTGAAAAACCAAAAAAAAAAAAAAAAAAAAAAAAAAAAAAAAGATTTTATTAAACTGTTGATCTGCTCATGAGAGCAGGTGTTCTAAAAGCCAGAGGCTTCAGATTTCCTTTGTGATAGGCATTCTAACAGTTTGTGAGTTGCCCAATATGGAACTAGGACCAGAACTCTGGTCTTCTAGAAGCGTAAGAAAGTACCCTTAATCACTGAGCCTTCATCTTCACCCCTCTTCTCATTTTTACTGTCATCAAGGAAAGTCACTCTGCTGATGGAATTTCATTCTGTGCATGGTGGTTACTCTGTAAATACTACACGGGCTCACAGAGTTTAGTATTGACAGCTGGGGAGTGCTCCTTAGCCCATTAGTTCTCCTTCATCTGATGCATGAGCTAAAGAAGAAAGGTTAGTAGGCACTGGAACTCAAGAGTCATGTCCTATTGTATAAGTCATTGTTCGACACAAGACTAAAAGATAGAGAACAGCCGGGCGTGGTGGCGCACGCCTTTAATCCCAGCACTCGGGAGGCAGAGGCAGGCGGATTTCTGAGTTCAAGGCCAGCCTGGTCTACAAAGTGAGTTCCAGGACAGCCAGGGCTATACAGAGAAACCCTGTCTCGAAAAAAAAAAAAAAAAAAAAAAAAGAGAACAAAGACCACCAAATTAATCTGAGTTTGTTCAGAGGTTAAGAGCACTGGCTTCTCTTCCACAGGACTCAAGTTTGATTCCCAGCACCCAAGTGCAAAGCTAAAAACTAAGATTTAAAAACATTTGAATTTGCACATGGAATAGATACCACTTAATGGGTACCATTTAATTACTGTCTAATGTCTAAGTTTGTTTCAGAGATCAAAAGATCTAAATATGAACTGGCAGGAGCCTGGAAGACAATCTGGTTGAATACTTGCCTAGTATATACAAGGTCCTAGACTTGGTTCCCATTTTAGTGACAGGGACACAAGTTTATTACTATTATCACCATTATTTTTGGTGTCTTTTTTAAAACATTTTTTAAAAGATTTATTTATTATATGTAAGTACTCTGTAGCTGTCTTCAGACACCCCAGAAGAGGGGCATCAGATCTCATAATGGATGGTTGTGAGCCATCATGTGGTTCCTGGAATCCCAACTCACGACCTTTAGAAGAGCAGTCAGCACTCTCCAGCCCCTATTTTTGGTGTTTTGAAGCAGGATTTCTGTTTTAGCCCTGGGCATCCTGGAACTAAATCTGTACACCAGAATAGTCTCAAACTCAGATTCACCTGCTTCTGCCTCCTGAGTGCTGGAATTAAAGGGGTGCTCAACCACACTCCTTGGCTCCCCCCCTTTCTTTTTAAATTACATCTCATGTGAACACTAATTTATACATTCCATGTTATACACATGGAAACTGACTTCACTAATTCAGTGTTCACTAATTCATACATTCCATGTTATACACATGGAAGTCAGATGTCAGTGTTCACTAATTCATACATTCCATGTTATACACATGGAAGTCAGATGTAAGTTTGCTGGTTGCCAGACTGAGGTTTCTACTGATCTGTGGGATCAAACTCAGGTTGCTAAGACTTGAAGGCAGGGGTTCTCAACTTCAAGAACTGCATGGGTAGTTTAGTGAGACTTTTATTTTAAAACATGCACACAAACACACACACAGGAAAATAAAAGAACCAGCGATATGCTTCAACAAAAGAACACTTGGCAAGTATTTATGAAGCCCTGGGTTCCAATTCTAATATGGACAAGAGAAAAGAATGTGCTCAGGCTGCACAGAAAAACTCTGTCATGAAAAATGAAAACAAACAACAATAACAACAACAAAATTTAAAAAGGGCCAATTTATCTGCTATACTGTATTTACTGTTTTGTTTTTTAGAAAGTCTTATAAAGTCCAGGAGGCCCTGAACTACTTAGTTTAAGATGACTGAACTGTTTATTTTTTGAGACCAGGTTTCTCTGTGTAGTCCTGGCTGTCACAGATCTTGCTCTGTAGACCAGGCCAGCCTTGAACTCAGATCCATCTGTTTCTGCCTTCTGGTGCTGGGATTAAAGGTGTCTGCCACCATGTCCACTTTGGATGAGTGAATTCTTGATTTTCCTACTTCTACCTCCCAAGTGTTGGGATTACAGGTGTGTGTAACCTACTGAGCTAGACTTTTAGTTACTAGAATTTCATTTTATTCTTTTTGAGACGGGGCCCACTGTGTAGTTATGGCTGGCCTTGAGTGAGAGATCTTCATGGGTCCCTAACTTCTGGTGTTGGGACTGAAGGCAGGTGCCAATGTGCTCAACCTCTGTTCACTGGATTATAAATTTGTTTCTAATATTATAGTAAAAATGTTTTTAGTATGTGGTTTCTCTCTCATACATACACACACTCACACACACACACACACCCTAAAAGTATATTAGAAATGTATAGAAATATAGATTCAACACCATAAATGCAAAAACAGGTTGGACTGAGCTTGGATTTCCTGATAGCCTACTCCTAACCCTAAGGAAGAATTAATATGAAAGAGAGAGAGAGAGAGAAAGAAAGAAAGAAAGAAAGAAAGAAAGAAAGAAAGAAAGAAAGAAAGAAAGAAACCATCCATTCACATGTCCAGATATCTGATCCAGAATGGACAAACACACTCAAAATAGTCAATATGGGAAGCCAAGGTGAGAAAGCTAAGATTTCTCAGGAATGGCTGTAAGCTGGGAGCCTCTAATCCGACCTGGTTAGCGCTTTTCTGTGGGTTTCTCGGTATGAGTCCAAACCTCTTAGAAAGCACCTTCAAACACAAGTTATGTCCACAAGTCTGGAAAGCTCTATACAAGAACCATGTAAATAATGGTTCAATAATTGACCAGATCCCCTTGTGTCCCACAGTTGGAATAAACTGAAGCCTAGGTGGTTTTCCTCTTCTTGGCAGATGGTCGCTCAAATACATCTCGTACCCCTGCTGCCTTTTGTTTAAAGAATTTTGTGTTCTGGGCACTCTCTTGGCCCCATGCAGAGTCAAAGGAAGTGGTATCTTGATCCACAAGGTGGGTGTACTTGGTGCGACCAGACCGTCCAAAATTCTTGACCTGAAAAAAGGAGGGATGATTATAACACCTATCATCTCATGCCCAGCCCCAGGTCTGTTTTCTCTTACTGAGAATCCCCATACCTGCATGACTTTGGGAAGAATGGTTTTGTTGAAATGGTCCTCCAGAGTAGGTGCACTAAAATCTCTCTTGTAGACTTCTTCATCCTCATCCTATGGAAAAGAATCTCATCAGTCTGTGTGACTTTACTTCTCACTTATACAAAACACAAGTTTATGAAATGCTAGACCCAAAACACAGTGAGCCTTTCTGCAAGAGCTTGGATCTTGGTTGGGAAGATGGTGTATTCCTCATACTGCTGCTTCCTGAAAACCCGTTCTGTTCCCCGTTCACTGGGCTCAGCTGATGCAGCTTCAACTTGTAGGCTTCCTAAATCTAATTCTTTGCATGTGTCCCTTTACACAAGGGCAGAACTCCCATACACATATAATAATAATTCTTAAAGTTTTTTAAGGAAAACCAAATTCTACAGTTTAGGTAAATAGTTCTTGGATGTGGATAAATGAGTATACAGGAGATACTCAGATTTTGAATCAAGATCATTGAGAGAATGATGTTCTTACTTATAGTAAAACCAGGAGAAGAATCTGACTTGGATATGTTAGGATGATTTCACTCATTTTATTTCTGCCTTCCTAAGAAAATGTCACTGAATGATTTTAACAAGTCCAGAGTTCAATTCCCAGCAACCACATGGTGGCTCACAGCCATCTGTAATGAGATCCAATGCACTCTCATGTGTCTGAAGACAGCTACAGTGTACTGACATATATTAAATAAATGAATCAAAATAGAAAGAGAAATATAGTTCACGATAGGGAGTGATTATTATTATAAGGATGGCCAGGTCAATGTGGAACTCACATCGCTCTTTCCACCTGCATCCTCAGTGCTGAGTGCAGGCGTGTGCCACTAATGCTAGTAGTCTTCTGGGTTCCATCCTTGTTTGTTTAAAGTCAGGACCTTGTGCCTGATGTGGCTGCAGAGCCTTTAATCCTAGGCAGTGGTAGTGGCAGGTGGATCTCTAGGTGGTCAAGAGTAGCCTGGTCTACTTAGCAAGTTAAAGGTCAGACAGTACATAGAGAAAAAAAGTGGATATCACCTAGCTTAGACTTTGGTGGGACTTGATAAATAACCTTGGAACTTTAGACTCCCAATTCTCCTTTTTCTGCCTCCAAAAAGCTGGGATTACACACATGCATTGCCCTGTCTCTGTGGTACTAGGGACTGAATATGCACATTCTACACAAGTGTTCTGCCAATGGTATAATCCTAGTTCCATGTGACTCTTTCAATCTTTGACAATAAGTAACATCTGCCTTTCAAAACTCCCACAGTACCCTCATGCTTCTCTGTTAGCTGCACATTTATGCTCAAGCTGTATCTTAAGCAGGCCTAGGAACTGCTTCCTTTCTGCCTTGGCCCACTGAGAGGCTGAGACAATAAATAGGTGTCAGCATAGGAGGATAGTCTTAAAGTCTTGATTCTCTAAGAGCCAGGACTGTAACACAGTTCTGGACATTGCTTTTCCTCTCCATGTAAATGTAGCACAATTTAACAGGAGTTTTTGTTTGATACAGGGCCTTACTATGTATCACTGGACTTTTTACAACTCACTTTGTAGAACAGGCTGGCCTAAGACTCACAGAGATCCTCCAGCTTCTGCCTCTGCTGATAATAGAGGCATGTACCACCATGCTTGGCCTAGTTTAACAGGTTTGTGAACTAATGACTTTTCTCTTTTCTGAAAATAATTTAATCTCAATAGTTCTTTAAGCCGGGCATGGTGGCGCACGCCTTTAATCCCAGCACTCGGGAGGCAGAGGCATGTGGATTTCTGAGTTCCAGGCCAGCCTGGTCTACAAAGTGAGTTCCAGGACAGCCAGGACTACACAGAGAAACCCTGTCTTGAAAAACCAAAAAAAAAAAAAAAAAAAAGTTCTTTAATTTTACTCCTTTTCCAGATGAGGAGAGCTGGGTTTTCATCTAAGCAAAATTTGTTTGGCTGTGACATGATTTTTGAGAGGTTAGAGGACCTGGCTATTGGGTATAGAGGTCAAAGCCTCAAGACCTCAGTGCCATTCACCATCTCTGTCTGAGAGCTGACTTTAAAAGAAGGCAGCTGTTGGTTCTCGCTGCTTCCTTGGTAATGCTTTCTGCTATGTTTTAGTTCTTCTCAGGCCAAAAGCAAAAGCAATGCCAATGGTATTTATTCTAGGTAAGGGTATTCTCATTCCAGGGAAAAGGACTCAAAGTGTTTTACCCTGACTGTGCCTCAGGACAGCAACAAATGTGGCCCAAGACAAAACAGTAAGCCTACATAAAGTGTCCTACTGGGGCTTCTGTTTTGATAATGTAGTTGCACGGATCCTAGTCTTCACATGACGTTGAAGGAAGGTTGCAAGGGNTGACCCTCCTTGCACTTACCATGAAGAAGGCACCTCGGTGATAATACTTCTGTAGAAACTTGTATTTGCCTTTAACAGCTTTGTTGGTAATGACTTTGCCATTTGCCCGAAGTTCTGCCCGCCTTTCTTCCTCAGTCAGGTTTCTCATGCGTTCAATTTCTGCTTTCTCCTTTTCAAGCCTGTCCAGAGAGCAGAAGGAAGAGTGTTTTCCAAATTCACACAGTCCATGTAGCTCAAGATCATATAATTGTGCATCTTCTTTCAGCCACTACACACCTTTTCACATTTCATTCACTCACTCACTTCATGATTCATAGCAGATCTGATAAGTGGAGGCCTGCAAGTCTCAACCTCATGCCTCATCTCCACTGCAGTATTATAGATAGACTCATGCCACTACACCTAACTACATCTTTAGTCCTAGTCACTGCTTACTAGAAGTCAAGGTCAGGATTCCAAGCAAAGAACACATGAGTTGGACTTCATTATCATGTTTGCAAGAACTGGACTACAAGTGTCCCAAAGTTGATTCTAGTCTTTCTGGGGTTCAGACATATTGTTACTACTTGATTCTACAATACTAATTCTGTCTTCCTTCAAATATCTTAGCTTTTAAAACAAAATGGGAATGAATTCAAAATAACTGGTAAGACTTGGCTTATAATCCTCTATAAGCATATTATCGTGTCACAAATTAAAGATTATCAATGTTAGTATAGCAGGGTTTAAACCTTAGGCTGGAGAAAAGGGAAGTCACATCTTCTTTCTCCGAAAAAAATATGTGTATATCTAATTTTACATTGACGTTTAACACAAGGGTTTGGGACGTGGCTTAGTGCTGCAGAGCTTCCACAGGGTTCTTGAAAACCTGGTTCCTCTCCCTTATATCACAGAAACATGGGTGGCACAGTCATAGCCACTGGAAAGGGCAAAAGTCATGAATGCAGCACACGGTGCCAGCAAAGCCGACCCAAATTCTGCATTCTGTCTCTCACTTTTGCGTATGGTCTCTGCACTTTGCATTCTTGGGGTCTTTCTTCACTGTGATTCATTTTATGTCATTTCCTGAGAAAATTATGGTTGAGTCTTTCTAGAAAAAGTATTACAAACTTGCCCTAGAGATCATTAAACATAGATAAGCAGCAATAAGAATTCCTAGCTAAGGGCTGGTGAGATGGCTCAGTGGTTAAGAGCACTGACTGGACTCCTCTTCTGAAGGTCCCGAGTTCAAATCCCAGCAACCACATGGTGGCTCACAACCATCCGTAACAAAATCTGATGCCCTCTTCTGGAGTGTCTGAAGACAGTTAAAATGTACTTACATATAATAAATCTTAAAAAAAAAAAATTCCTAGCTGAGGTCATTACTTCATGAATCTTCATGAATCAACTCAAACAGTGTAACGGGTACAGGGCAAACAGAGACAACTTAGAAACTCTGACTGAACAGGAAAATAGGTTACAGGTTCAAGGCCTCCTTTTACATTACATTTAGAGCTCTCTGAAAGTGTAATTTAAAGATAGGGGGTGACACAGGGTATACCACTGGAGAAAAACAGCTCAGTAAATAAGATAACTTTTCTTCCTTTTTTTTTTTTTTTTTGGTTTTTTGAGATAGGGTTTCTCTGTGTAGCTCTGGCTGTCCTGGAACTCACTTTGTAGACCAGGCTGGCCTCGAACTCAGAAATCCGCCTGCCTCTGCCTCCCGAGTGCTGGGACTAAAGGTGTGCGCCACCACACCCGGCTCTTTTCTTCCTTTTTAGCATAGATGATGCAACAATATAATATGTTAGGTATTAGCATTTGCTAATTCAACAAAAGATTGGTTCAGATATTTTCTGTTTGTCTTGAGTGCTTTAAAACTGCAAACAAACACTGCCAGCCCACAAGCAGGCTGTCATATAATTATTGTGTTTGCTTTGAAGGAGACATTCTTTAGATTGTTTAAGTTGGAGTTATAGAGCTGATAATGAAAATAAAATCTGTTCCACTTATGCTTTCTAGTTCTGACTGAACTTGGAAGCATGGACATGTAATGAAACATCATACAATCTGTATAATATTAGTCTGTATTTGGTGAAAGCAGTATAAAGAAAGAAGCACCTAATTGCTAGTCAGTCAGCGCTGAGAGTCTCCCCTTCTCCCCTCACCGAATCCTTATCTGAGCTGCCCTTTTGACAAGTGGGGCCAGACATGCTTATAGGTAGCACTCAGCAGGCAGTCAGAGGAGCAGAGGCTCAAGGTCACCCCTGGCTACATAATATAAGTTGGAGTTGAGCATGGGCTATATAGAACACTGTCTCAATAAACAGCAACAAAAATAACGTCAATGAATAAGTCCAGCTATTGGGGATATGATGCCCAGCTCTGGACCCCACAGGCACCTAGGCTCACACCCATTCATATCTGCACACATATACACACAATTAGAAAATCTTAGGTCTGGCTTGGAGGCAAAATTCTTTGAGTCCAGCACTCAGGAGGCAGAGGCAGGTGGATCTCTGTGAGTTTGAGGTCAACCTGGACTACACAGTGAGGTCTAGGGCAGCCAAGAACTCTGCCTCAAAGGAAGGAAAAACAGAAAACAAAAACCCAGAATAAGAACACCAGAAACTACAACATAATGATAGTTATGGAGGGATGGCTTCACTTTGTGGGCTAGCAGTTCAGACATGAACTTGCTTTTGTTCCCAGCTCTGCTCTCCTACAGGTAGAATCTGCTTCTGAACACCTCACTCCAGGGCTTCCTGATGGCTCCATCTGACTAATAAACATATCACAAAAGTGACATATGAGTTCTGCAACCCAGGACTCGGAGTCCTTGCTGGTATCTACCTCTGAGTAGAGGTGCAGTATGAAGACACCGGAAGCTAAAGAGAAATGAGGCATGTAGTGTGGAAGCCACCATCAACTGTCTGACACACCAGAGAAAAACACAGAACTGTTGTTTTAAGCGACTCCATTCTGAGTCATAGCATGAGAAAACAGTAATGTTTCTAAAGGGGTCTTAGCTGCTCCCAGATGGACCAGTGCCACTAGATGCACTGAGCCTACGCCCACCCATCACTCACGCTTCTCGGTCTTCTCTCTCCCGCTTGATTCTTTTGAGCTCACGGACTTTCCACGCCTCGTACTCCTCCTCATCATTCTCATCATCAGTATTGAGCGCATCCAGGGCGGCAAGGGACCGCTTGTTCTCCTCTAGCTCTTTCTTGGTCTCTTCTTCTACAATCTGGATAAGGAAAACAATTCAGCTACTGGACTCTATCTCTCCTATGACCTTGTGACAAGGACCCCTGACTCAACCCGAGGCCCCTCCACCAACCTTGAGGGTGTACTTGCGCCGCTCCTCAGCCATGCGTTTTGCTTCTTGTTCCAGTTCCTTCTGTTTCAATGCTTCAGCTTCTCGTTCTTGAACTGTCACCCGATCCTTCCTGCACAACAGAGCTCTTGTTAACTTCCTGAAGTCCTCAGAAGTGCCTCTAGACCTAGTCCTGTCCACGTCGGAGAAAGCTCAAACCTGGAAACATCTCGGCTCTGTTTCTACCCAGTACACAGTCTGAATCCAGAATTTTTTTTTTGTTTTTGGAGACAGGGTTTCTCTATATAGCCCTGGGTGTCCTGAACTCATTTTGTAGACCAGGCTGGCCATGAACTTAGATATCCACCTCCCTCTGCCTCCGGAGTGCTGGGATTAAAGGCGGGCGCCACCACTCCAGGCTTGAATCCAGACTTTTGTATGTATGTTACACAGGTTACAAACCTGACCTTTATCAAAACTTTTATTAAATTTAAAACCTTTTCATTTTTTTTTTTTTTTTTTTTTGGTTTTTTGAGACAGGGATTCTCTGTATAGCCCTGGCTGTCCTGGAACTCACTTTGTAGACCAGGCTGGCCTCGAACTCAGAAATCCACCTGCCTCTGCCTCCCGAGTGCTGGGACTAAAGGCATGCGCCACCACGCCCGGCAACCTTTTCATTTTTTTTTTTTTTTTTTTTTTAAAGATTTATTTTATTTATTATATGTGAGTACACTGTAGCTGTCTTCAGACACCCCAGGAGAGGGAGCCAGATCTCGTTATGGATGGTTGTGAGCCACCATGTGGTTGCTGGGATTTGAACTTATCACCTTCGGAAGAGCAGTCGGGTGCTCTTACCCGCTGAGCCATCTCACCAGCCCCCAACCTTTTCATTTTTATTCCACTTATTTTTTGAGACAGGGTCTCATTTCATA
The DNA here is from genome assembly GCA_902729485.2 of Mus minutoides. NCBI lineage: Eukaryota > Metazoa > Chordata > Mammalia > Rodentia > Muridae > Mus > Mus minutoides. The sequence goes on along the minus strand of LR749988.1, from coordinate 37,797 downwards.
GCCCCGGCTGGCTGGGAATGTCTTGTGTGGATCAGGGAGTCTTGGAGCACACTGAGGTCCACCTGCCTCTGCCTCCTGAGTTAAGGGGGCATTAAGGGTGGGTCACCACCATGTCTAGTTCTTTTTCTAATGCTTACCAAGGCCAGGAGAGGGCATTGGATGCCCTGGAACTGAGTTACAAATGGCTATTATTTGCAATGTGGGTGTTCAGAATTGAATCTGGAGACAAATAATGCTTTTAAACACTGCCTGATCTTTCTAGCCACCTTGTTTGCTTGTTTGTTTTTTTGTTTGTTTATTGACAAGACTTTTATATAGTTCAGGGAAGTCTCAACCTCATGGCAATCCTCCTGCATCAAATTTTGAAAATTTGCTGGGCAGTGGTGGTGCACACCTTTTATCCCAGCACTTGGGAGGCAAAGGTAGGCTGATTTCTGAGTTTGAGGCCAGCATGGTCTACAAAGTGAGTTCCAGGACAACCAGGTCTATACAGAGAAACCCTGTCTTGCAAAAAAAGAAAAAAAATCTGAAAATGTTAGGATTACAAACAATTACCACAGTGAGCAACTAAACAAGCAGTTTTAACCAACTGAGCTGTTACTGCTGTCCCTAAGTAGAGCATGGCTTCTTCCCCATCTCCTGGTAATGGGATTTGAACCCTGGATTCGGTACACATGAGACAAGTGCTGTACTACTTAGCCATATCCTCTGCTCTTTTATTCACTACTATCATTATTTAAAACAATAAATAAATTTCATGTGTTTGGATGTCTGTCTACTGAGTACATGCCTGGTATCCATAGAGACCAGAAGCGGGAGGGCATCAAATTCCCTGGAGCTGGAGTCATACACAGTTATGAGCCATTGTAGGGCTCTTGGGTACTAACCCAGGTCTTTTTTTGTTTGTTTGTTTGAGTCATGGTTTCTCTGTATCGCCCTGGCTGTCCTGGAACTCACACTGTAGATCAGGCTGGCCTCCAACTCAGAAATCCGCCTGCCTCTGCCTCCAGAGTGCTGGGATTAAAGGCGAGCGCCACCACGCCTGGCTCTAACCCAGGTCTTTTGAAAGAGCAACCAGAGCTGGCACTCTGGGCTAACTCTCCATATTAATTATTATGGACATGAACACATGGTACGCGTGCTTATGTGAAGAGGACCAGAGGACAACTTTTGGGATGGTTTTTTCCTTTACCTCCTGAGTGCAGGAGATCAATGTCAGCCCTCAGACATGACATCACTTATCCAGAATCACTGAACATCTTGCTGCTCCTGCTATTGTTACTTTTGACACAGGTGGCACTATATTGTCCATCCTGGCCTTGAATTGAATCCTCTAAGCCTCTAAACCAGCTGGGATTGTGGGCTGTGTGTGTCACCAGGCCCAGTTAACTCACCCTAGGTCTGTTTGTTGTTTTGCAATGGGGTCTGGTGTAGCCCATGCAAGCCTCACAAAGTCATTTCACTGAGTCATCTTCTCAGCCACCAAGGCAGGCCTTCAACTTTCCTATGTAGTCAGGCTGGCCTGGAACCCTGGATGTCTGAGATAGTATTCTATCTACTGCCTCACAAAATTGTGGATTACAGGTGTGGGCCACAACGTCTAGCTGCATCCCAGGTGTTCATAGTGCCCACATCTCCTTAGTCATTGGGAAATGACAACTTAAGGAGCATCTTCCTAAGATGACTATAAATAATAGTCAATACATAAATATAGTAAGATTCCTAGACTTTAGCAAAGAAACAAAAATTGGTTTAACAAGCTTAATTTTGTGCTTCAAACATGACTTTCCCTGGAGATGTGTTAAAGTACTTTCCAAATAGATGCATGGGTTTCGTCTCTAGGACCACTAAAATAAAGCAAAAACTCATAGAACATGGATTAGCTGGACTGGAGAGATGGCTCAGTGGTGAAGAGCCATCTCTGCTTTTCCAAGTCCTGAGTTAAATTCCCACCAACTTCATGGTGGCTCAAAACCATCTATAACAAAATCTGGCGCCCTCTTCTTGTGTGCAGGGATATATGGAGGCAGAACAATGTATACACAGGAAATAAATGAATCTAAAACAAAGGATTATCCAGGCATGGTAGCACATGTTTATGTGCTTCTAAGTCCAGCACTTGGGAGGCTGAGGCATGAGATGACAAGCCTGAGAGCAGCCTAGACCTCGCAGTGACTGTCAGGTCAGCTTAGGCTGCACAACAAGAACATATCCAAGTACACAGCACCCCACTATCACCCGGCCCATTACCTTCAGGCAGACATAAGTCTCTTAATTTGAAAGGGGGCATATGCAAACAAGCTCTGGCTTTCTGCTAACATCTGGCTAGTGGTCAGCACTGGAGCACCTAGCACTGGGAAGACTTCCACTGCAGGAAATACAAGATACGCATTCTTTTTTGTCAGAACTAGAACATAATTATGTGGAGTCTGCCTTGGTTTGACTATTATATCTCTTGGTTCCTCCTTGAGAAGCAGAGGGTTTTCTTAAGTTGTCCAGACTTTTCTTGAACTAACTCTGTCTCTCAAGCTGGCCTTATATTAACAGTCTCTGCTGGCGGAACCTACTGAGTTCTGGGAGTTTGAGCCTGGCTCAGCAGGTCTGGCAGATACTTACTTGCGAATGAAGACAGGCTTAAGTCGAGGCTCCATTTCATCCTCACTGTCTGTGTACTCCTCATACTCAGACTCTGACTCTGACTCCTCCCCAGAGCGCCCTTCATCTTCCACCTCCATGACTTCCATCTCTTCATTTTTCCTCTCCTGTGCTCGCTGACGCATCATGCCACGGCGCCGCTCGATTTCCTATCAAGGCATACATGTAAGGCATATATGGTATGCAAACGGTCTCTGTTTCAGGTCTGTTTTGTTGGTGCTAAAGGCTAAATCCAAGTTCTACAACTGAGCTCCTGTCTTCAACAGCTTCAGGAAACTCTGGCATGAGTAAGCATAACTCAGCATGATTTCATTTTCAGTCTTATCCCCAACAAATAGGAAACTCAATCAGAGTTTGGCTAACAGTAGCAGATCTTGTGCCTTTACAGCTTCAACAAGGGAGCACTGGTCCCAATTTTTAATAAGTACTGTGGCTTTATGACTGCAACAAATGAGCTCTGGTTCTAATTTCTCATATACCCTTCGGGTTGAATGAAATCCCCTGTTTTCCCCACTTACTTCATCATCAATCTCTTCCTCCTCTTCCTCACTGCTATCTTCCCGTTCCAGGCGCCAAGCGTCTCCTTCTACTTCGGAGTCGCTCTCTCCCACTACTTCAGGCTCCACGATCTTTCTGTGTCGNTTGCTATGTAGTTTAAACGTGGCAATCTTCCTGCTTTGGAGTATCTAGCGCTAGGATAAGAGGTTCAAGTTGCACAATAACTCCTAAACTTTTTAGACAGGGTTTCCCTGTTTAGTCCTGGCTGTCCTGGAACTCACTTTGTAGACCAGGCTGGCTCTAACTCAGAGATCTGTCTCCCTCTGCATCCTGAGTGCTGGGATCAAAGGTGTGTGCCATCACTGCCCAGCTCACACTGAGTCTTAAGATGCAAATACTAAAGTTCAGATTCAAGAAACTAAAACAGTTAACAGGAAGAACGCCTGAGACAGTTATAAGAATTCATCCCGCTATCTATCTAAAGTTACATTTAACACATGTAAGTCTATGTGCATAAACATACTGATATAGTTTACATGAAAATTCCCTACCTTATTTGACTCATTTCCATTCTCAAGAGACAAAGACTACCTAATCAGAAACCCCAGTACCAGGCATGAGAAGCCCCTTTCAAGTGTTGGTCCAGGGAGTCCAAAAGACTACCAACACATCACCGGCTGTTATTGATGCTCTTGGTGCCTCCCAAAGGATAAAGACCAATCAATCGCCATGGCTGAGGACACCATGCATTTGGACAAAGGATGTAAAGAATCCACATTGTATCTGCTCTGGAAGCCCTCCCGGCCCCAAGAACTAGTTTTCCTGGGCCCAGAAGGCACCATCCAAGCTTCCAAGGGAGGGAAGCAACCAAAAGTCCTCCCCAGCTATGAGACGTCTAAGAGTAACAACTACCAGCAGGGCTTGATAACTTTAGGGGTACAATAATGACACATCTATTTTGGTGGTAACCAACAGCTCTCTAAATGGACTTAAGACTTGCTCAGAAAATCATGTCTGATACTGGAAACCTGGCCAATTACCACACTCCCTCACCCCCCTCCCCACTACTGATGTCAGGAATTTTGATGATGACCTATAACTACTACTTTACTAATCCATCTTAATTCCTAAGTGCATTCTAAATATTTATACTTATATCCACAGATAAGTATAGCTCTCACCTCTCATCAAACCCCTCTATGTTTTCTTTGGCACAGAAGAAGACCACTACACAAAACAGAAGCAATCTGAGTTCAATACCACAAGTGATCATGTGGTATTCAGTCTTAACAATATCTAAAGCATATAATACACATATGGTAGTACCAACCTTATTCGATTCTACCGATTGAGTTAGGAATGTATCAAGTTAGGACAGGATATACAGAACACAGTAGGCACAGTATTAGGTACTATCATCTCCACGAGAGGTCTCAGTTCAGGAAGACATAATTCTAGTCATTACCTCTCTTCCACATCTTCACTGATGCGGTTCTGTAACCGCCGAAGTCGGGGGTCACTGGATGAGTCCTCCTCCTGTTCCTCAGGCTCTGCTTCTTGTTCCTTAGCTTTCTTAATGAACTGAAATTCTTCATCCTCTTCATCTGAGGACTCCATAGGGGCATAATCTGGTCTCTTTCCGGACACATAACGTTTTACCTTCACCTTTTCCATTGAGATCTCCCCTGGTCAAGAAAGATAATGTATGTTTCAGTATCCTCTTCCCTGATTCCCTCCACCTCTTGGCCTTTGCAGATAGAACCCTGAATTCCTGATTGTCAAGAGACTAAGGTGCATATGACAGCCATTCTCCAACCACACAGTCACCTCTCACTGCTTTCTTATAAAGTCTAGGGTGTGAGAAGTTGTTTTATGAATTGCAACACCAGGACGGCAAGAGGTACCTTAGGGCACAATGAAGTAGAGGAATGTGAATAGTCAAAGTGCAGAAACCACCACCCACCCCCATACATTCATGTCATGTCATCTTAACACTCAGCGGGGATTTACTGACAATGTCCCCCATAGGCTTGGCTCTTTCACCACTTGGTCCCAGCTCTTTGGGTAGGGACAGGAGGTACAGCCTCACTAGAGGAAGCCTGTCATCAGGGGTGACCTCTGAGGTTTCAAAGCCATGCACCATTCCTACTGATTCTTACTGTAGTGCCTGAGTGTCCAGTATTTGTCTGTCTGCTTCAGCATATGAGACCCCCAGCTTTCTCTTCCTGCAGCCATTTCTTGCTCTACATTCCTGGACTCCAATCCTCTGGAATCATAAGCCCAAATAAAACTCTCTCTTTTATAAATTGCCTTGGTCAGCCGGGCGTGGTGGCGCACGCCTTTAATCCCAGTACTCGGGAGGCAGAGGCAGGTGGATTTCTGAGTTCGAGGCCAGCCTGGTCTACAAAGTGAGTGCCAGGACAGCCAGGGCTATACAGAGAAACTCTGTCTCGAAAAACCCAAAAAAAAAAAAAATTGCCTTGGTCATGGTGTTTTATTACAGCAGTTTAAGAGTAAGAAACACATACTTATTAAACAAATTCTTTATAACAGTGTCCAGCAGATTAACAAGAGTAATTTAAGTGAGATCATAAAATTAAGTTATCACTCACAATCCCCTCCCCCCCCCCCATGGGGTTTTACTGCTCTGAACAGATACCAGGACCAAGGCTTATCCAAAATCAGTCTATGGGACCTTACCTAAACATAACATAAAATAAATACATTTAACCCAACTCCTAATGTCCCCATAGTCTACAGTAGTCGCAACGATGTTAAAAGTCCAAAGTTCAAAGTCTCTGAGGAGATTTATCCAATTACAACTGTAATTCCCAAAGTAAGACATGAAACCTGTTGGGCAAACTCCAAACTGCATCTCTATGGCTGATGTCAAAGCTGTCTTCAGATCTCCAACTCCTTTATCATCTTTGTTGACTACAACAAACTAAATTTTCCTGGGCTGTTTCCACTGTGTTACTAGTTTTTCTCAGCAGGTAATTCACAACTCTGGCATCTCAAACATCTTGGGGCCTCCAAGGTAACTTCAACATTACAGCTTCTTGTTCCAATGTCTAGGGTCTACACAAGACCTTCTGGGCTACCCAAAAGACTGCTGCCCTTTGTAGCCCTCTAAGCTCAGGTTGATTCACTCCACTGCTGCTGCTGTTCTTGGTGATCATCCTATGGCACTGGCATCTGCAATACTCTGGAGTCTTCCGCTGCAACTAGGTTTCAACAATAGCCTCTCATAGGCTCTCTTCATGGTGCCAAGCCTTAAATCCTTTGCATAACCCCTTCTGTCCTGGGCCATTAACTGCAACTAAGGCTGCACTTTCCCTAATGGCCTTCCATGGCCTCTCACAGTGCTAAGCCTCAGCTGCTCTTCATGATCTCTTCATACCTTCCAAACCAGTGCCACCTGGGTGACCCCACATAGGATCGCTTGGTGTTTGAGAAAGTCAGAAAGGTAGTTCATATCCCTTGGAATTAGAATCATGGATGATTGGGCCACATAGTCCCCTATAATAGCAATAATTGCCCTTAACCACGGAGCCATGCTGCCATCCCAAATACCTTCTTTTTTTAAAACAAACACACAAATAAACCGTGGCAGGGTCTCTTAGCAGACCTGGCCGGTGAGGACAAAGGTGGTCTCAAATTCAGAGCTCTGTCTGCCTCTTCCTACTGAATGCTTAAATGCATATGCCACCACACTTAGTACTTTCTACTACTACTCTCTCTCTCTCCTTTTTTTTTTTTTCTTTCTTCAAGACAGGGTTTCTCTGTGTAGCTCTGGCTGTCCTGGAACTCACTCTGTAGACCAGGCTGGACTTGAAGTCAGAAGTCCCCCTGCCTCTGCCTCCCGAGTGCTGGGATTAAAGGCGTGTGCCACCACTGCCCGGCTCTCTACTACTTTCTTGAGGCAGGTTCTTTTACGGAACTTGTTGCTTGCTGTTTCAGCTATATTAGCCCAGCCATCAAGCTTAAAGTTCCTCCCTTGGCTCTTCTCCCCTCAAGGTGTCCTATATGGATGCTCGGGGTCTGACCTTAAGCACAGTAAGGGCAGCTCTCTTCCTAGCTTCTCCCTCTGCAGCCTTTACGACCTAACTTAATATCATAACTTGCCAGCTTCTACCTTTTCCTCTAGCTCTTGTGCTGAATTAGGTGATATATAACACAACCAGGTTGGAGCTCAAGAGGTGGCTCAGCAGCTAAGATGCTGCTCATGCAGAGGTCCTGGATTAATTTTCCAGCATCTGCATGGCAGTCTGTAGCAGTCTGATACTCCAGTTCCAGAGGATTCCATGCCCTCCTCTGGCCTTTATGGGTACTGCACACACATGGTGCATAGCCATGCAAGGAAGCAAAACCTTCATACACTTAAAAATAAACAAGCAAAACAATTACCGTGAAAAGAAACACACAACACAGACCTCTAGCTCACTTTCTTCTTATATTTTGATTTTTGTTACTGTTTTGCCTGTGAGCCTTGCCTTTAACGCCTTAGCCATCTCTGTAGCATTATTATTATTATCATCTGTAAGGATGCTATGTGTGGACATACTGGCAGAGGCCAGAGGTGTCAGATCTCCCTAGACTTGTGGTCCCAGGTGCTTGTTGAGTCGCCTGATGTGGCTGCTGGCAATTGACCTGTGGTAGACCAGTATGTCCTCTCAACCGCTGATCGGCCTCTCCAGCCTCCTTTACTTTATATTTCGAGAGAGAACTCCTAACTAAATCGATCAGATAGATGCAAGTGGATCCCGATTTCCCCCATCTCTATGCCACCTGTGACTTTAGGCGAGACGCAGGAAGAAACTGCCGCTAGGTTTTAAGGGTCAACCGAGCTGGCATGGTCGGTGTAGGGCAGGTTTGAGAGATACTCAGGATGAAAGAGGTCAGAGCCGACCGGAGGGGAGGGGAGCCCGTACCTTTCTCGTTGCGAACTGGGACGGCCCCAGCCGTAGACTGGATGGGCGGCTGCTTCATGAGTGCGCTTGGGACCGACATGGTGACGGCTGCCGCGGGGACTCTACAAAACGGACTCAATGCCAAGAAAGAAGAACAAGGACCAGGAAGCCGCTTCCCGCCGAGCAGCGCCCGACTCAGCTGGCAACTGACAGAAACAACTTCCGGCAGGGGTAGAGGAACCGGAAGTATATAACAGGATTGTGGGTAATTGGAGGACTGCTGAGAGCGGATGTCTAGGGTGAAATTCGCGCGCCTTTTCGCCCAAGTTTCCCGCCTTCAACCGCTCACGAACTGGAAGGTCCTCCTGTCTGACAGTTGTTTCTTTTGGGGTTTGGTAAGATCCAGGAAGGTTCGTATTAAAGATTTCATTTATTATGTTTTGAAGAAACTGAGCATATTAGGAGATACTGTTGGTGAATATTGTTTAAAGCTCAGAAGTGTAAAGTGTTTTAGCCGGATACGTGGGTCACGCTCGCGATTCCGGCATTTGGGAAGGTGAAAGAAGTTTGCAGCGTTTTGTAAAATTAAAAAAAAAAAGAAATTAAGAAAGAAAGAACGAAAGAAAGAATTAAAGGAGGAAATCCGTTAGGGGTCATTTGTTGGTTTCGACACACGCCGTTAATTCTAGCACTGGGATGACTGAGGCAGGTTCATCTCAGAAATTGAGGCTAGTCCGTCTACATAGTGAAAATTCTGGGAGTATTACAGAGGTCTTTTTTGTTTTTTTTTTTTGGTTTTTCAAGACAGGGTTTCTCTGTATAGCCCTGGCTGTCCTGGAACTCACTTTGTAGACCAGGCTGGCCTCGAACTCAGAAATCCGCCTGCCTCTGCCTCCCGAGTGCTGGGATTAAAGGCGTGCGCCACCACGCCCGGCTTACAGAGGTCTTTGAAGGTTATTCATTATCAAATTATTTCACTTGGGTCCTTGCTGGGTGAAGAGAGGAAATTGACAAACTTTGAGTAGTGAGAGTTTTCAATGAACGAAAGAAGGACGACGCTTACAACCAGAAAAGCCTTAAAGTATAAAGTAGAGAGAAATCTTTTTTCTGTTAGTTTTAATTTGAGGCTGTGTTGTACAGGAAATTCCCTCCCCCCCCCCCTCTACGTTGGTGGTTGTTCATTTATTTCCTGAGTTGCTAGGATTCTCTACAGGTGTGCCTCTTCACTTGACACAGAATTTTTATATTCCAAACTCATCAGCCTAAGAAGTTAATGTCGCTGAGCTGCGGGCACAGTTCAGCATTGGGGCACCTGCCTGTTCTGAGCAAGGTGTAGCTTGGAGTAGGGAATTCCATGGAGAGTAAATGCTTTGGGAAGATAATTGTTTTGATTCATTTCAAATCAAGAGAGTGTTTGGAAAAGGATTAAGAAGGTCCTGATTCGGGACTGGCGAGATGGCTCAGCGTGTTCAGAGTACTGACTTCTCTTCCAAAGGTCCGGAGTTCAAATCCCAGCAACCACGTGATGGCTCACAACCATCTGTAATGCGATCTGATGCCCTCTTCTGGTGAATCTGAAGACAAGTACAGTGCACTTATGTAAAATAATAAATAAATCTTTAAAAAAAAAAAAAAAAAAAAAAGAACGTCCTGACTCCAGGAATCAGTTGGTATTCTGAGGTGGTCAGCTTTTTTTTTTTTTTTTTTTTTTTTTTAAACTTGAGACAAGCCGGGGGTGGTGGCGTACGCCTTTAATCCCAGCACTTGGGAGGAAGAGGCAGGCGGATTTCTGAGTTCAAGGCCAGCCTGGTCTACAAAGTGAGTTCCAGGACAGCCTGAGCACACAGAGAAACCCTGTCTCGAAAAACCAAAAAAAACAAAACAAAAAACAAAAAAAAACTTGAGACAGAGTTGTAAGTAATCTGGCTTATAATTTAAAGTAATAGAGGATGATCTGGAAGTTTTGATCTTCCAGTGTTGATTGCCTAGAAGTCAGATTACAGGTGTGGGTCCCCATGCTTCATTTTAGGTGGTGCTGGGGATAGAGTTCAGGGTCTTTGTGCAGTCCAGGTAAACTTTCTACTGAGTTATTGTAGGGAGCCATTCAACTGCTCTTTAAAGACGGCATCGACCGATTCAGCTGTTCTGGCATAAACGACTCTTAAATTGGCATTAGGCAGTGTCAGCTGTTGTTTGATCTTGAGCCCGAGAACACCTGGTGTAGTCACGCGAGAATACCTGGTGTAGTCACGCGAGAGCCACGAGGCAGCTCGGTGATTGGCCAGGAC
>LR749988.1:0-27346 GCA_902729485.2 Mus minutoides | reverse complement strand
GAAGCTGTAAGTGCATTAAGTTCCTGAGTAAACCGTTGGGGAAGAAACCTGTTTGTCTTGTGTCTTATTCCCGCTGGACGGGGACGGCGCACGACAAGTTATGTTCCCGGATTGTGGCTTAGCCATTAAAGTCCTCTTCTGCCACTGCCCCCAGACTGACTGAATTGCTACTTGCCATCATCCGTTACACCTGTGCAGAGGATGGGTCACAGGCCTTGGCCAACACTAGCCATCTGGAGGTTTTCTTTATTTAGAAACAGGTGGACAGGTAGTCATGTGCAACTTAAACCAGCTTTTTCAGCACTTAGAAGCCACATGATCTGCTTGGTTTCCTTTCTTTCCTCTCTTCTCTTCTCTTCTCTTCTCTTCTCTTCTCTTCTCTTCTCTTCTCTTCTCTTCTCTTATTAGATTTATTTATGTTATTTATACGAATACACTGTAGCTGTCACACACACCAGAACACACCAGAAGAGGGCCTTAGATCCCATTTACAGATGGCTGTGAGCCACCATGTGCTTGCTGGGAATTAAACTTAGACCTCTGGAAGAGCAGTCAGTGCTCTTAACCCCTGAGCCATCTCTCCAGCGCCTCACTTTGTTTCTTTCAGTGTTCCCTTTCTCTTGGTGACTGGGGTTCATGTACTACAGGTTTCCCTTGATTTACCTATATATAACTGATGATGAAGACTGAATTTCTGATCCCCCTGCCTCCACCTCCCAAGTCTGGGGTGACAGGTGTGGCGCACCATGCGTAGCTGTTCCCCTTATTACGATTGAAAAGTGTATAGTAATGGGGAGGCGTCATATTGCAAGAAAGTGGGCAGAAGTAACGGCTGAATGTCTCTTGTTAGTGTGCACTCGTGGTGAGTGCACACCTCAGTGGTGGTGGTGGTGGGAGTTCATTTGTGTACATACATGCACATGGAGGTCAGAGGGCAATCTTGAATGTCCTTCCTCAGGAGCTATCTACCTTTTTTTTGTTGTTGTTTGTTTGTTTGTGTTTTTCGAGACAGGGTTTCTTTGTGTAGCCCTGGCTGTCCTGGAACTCACTTTGCAGACCAGGCTGGCCTTAAACTCAGAAATCCACCTGCCTCTGCATCCCAAGTGCTGGGACTAAAGGCGTGCTCCAACACGGCCTGGCACTATCTAACTTTTAAATATTCTTATTGATATTATTATTGAGGTGCCCTGGTGCATATATGATGATCAGAGGACAACATTGAGAAATGACCCTTATGTAGGCTCCGGGAGTAAAATAAAGATGCTAGACTTGAGTGGCAAGCATCCTTATCTGTGTATCATCTCCCTTGTGTTTGAGACAGTGTCTGTTGGACCTGGGCTCTGAGTTCAGGTTAGTCAGTTTAGCCAAGGAGCCGCAGAACTCCACTTGTCTTGCATCGCCAGTGCTTGAATTCTAATGACAGCTTTTTAATTTGGGTGCTGGGAATCAAACACAGGTCCTCATGCAAGCACCTTAGGGACTGTGTTATTTCTTTCAAGTTCTGCCTATTGACTTTTATGCTTATTTTTCTTCCAATCCTTATGATATTTATGAGGGTATGGATCTTTCCCAGAGGTCATGCTGCAAAACAGCAGTATTTTTTAAAGCAAGATCTCGAGGTGTACTAGGCTCAATATTACAGGATCCAGTGTAAGTATTGATTTAGATCCTGCATCCCACATTCAGGAAGCAGAGGCAGTAGGATTACGAGGCTAGCTAGGGTGACTTAGAGAGAGATAGCTGTATTTTAAACAAAACAAAACACAGCCAGGTAGATGGCTCATTAGGTAGGTAAGAGCCGCGTAAATTTGAAGCTTGAGATCGAATTCCCAGCACCCGTAAAAGCCCTGGCATTGAGGGGATGGACACAGGCGCATCCTTGGAGCCGGCTTGTGAGCCAGTTCTGCCGCAAAGGTGACCTGCAGGTTCAGACCTATAATGTGCTGAGGCTTGAGCTGTCCAGTATACAAAACAAAACAGGCCTTAATGGCCCAGGGAATCCACATTGCTCTTCCATGCTGACCATGGAGGCTCCTCCCTCGGGCCCGCCCACATTCCGTAGGTCCCCGCCCAATCTCGCCTACCCCGCAGCGGGAAGAGCTCAGCAGCTGAGTGGCTGAAATATGTCTGGGTCCAAGGTCGAATCTGAGGAAAAGGCAGGCTCCAAACAGTGTCCCCTTGTGCAGGTGAGACCTGATTCGGCCTGGGAGGGATCTGCTAGTCACGTCACATGGCGCCAAGGAAAAGCTGTGATTCCTGCTTTTTTTTTTTTTTTTTTTTTTTTAAATTTAAAGAGACTATTAGGTACTTGAAGTTTGAGGAAAATTTACTACCAACTCCAGAAATTATGGTAGGTTTGCCTTTAATCCCATAGCTCACTAGGCAGAAGCAGGTGGAACTCTGTTAGAGGCCACTATGTCACTCGTCTACATTGTGAGTTCTAGACCAACACCAAACTGTAGGATAGTAGGACTTGGGGCCCTTTCCCTTGGCTCCCCAGCAGTTGTTTTGAAGAGTTAGTGTGAGCTTTAAGCAATTACACCTAACCTGAATCTGAACTTTGTTGTAATCACCTCAGACTGAAATTTGCCTTCAGAATTTCCGGTCAGGTTAGAGATTTTCGTATCCAGATTTTGGAGGAGCAAAACATTTCCTAACAAGCCATCAATTTGAATCATGTGATTGTGGAATAGGCGTTAGACTTATTTAAGCAGAGTTGTTTCCTGCTTTGCTATGGAAGAGCATAGTCTGGTGTTCCTAATACTCTTTTTCCTTTATTTCCCGAATAGGTGAATGAATATAAAGAAAATGAACATATTCCTTATACTTCTCTAAGACCGATACAGATTACAACTTTAAGGAAAACAGCTAAGGTTTATCTTTACCCATTTTCACTCAGCAATTCCAAGCTAGGCCTACTTAAGTTGTCCAAATCCCCGGTTGTAAATAATTCTAGCAAATCAGTGGTCCATAAGAAGAAAGATCGGAAGAAGACTCGTAGAAAGGTTTTAACTTCAAAAATGAAGGCCTTATCTTCCAAGGCAGAATCCCTTCTGCTGAAACCATCCTTGGATGCATATACTGAAAGTGCCAAGCTGGAACCCAAGAGCACCTCGGATTCAGCGACTCTCAGTGTGGACATGGAGAGCAGCGACGAAGACAGTGCGCCCGGCCTGGTGAGCCTTCATTAGCTGTTCTACTTCTCATTTTGAAACTAGAAGTTCTGAAAGCTAAGGTAGTGAAGGACCTCCAGCAAAATCTGCTTTATCATCTAATATAAATTGAAAAAGCTTTGTGTATACGTGTGCTTGTGTGTGTCCAAACAGCAGTGCGAATGCATGTATGTGCCTGACACAGGTGTGGGTGGAGGTTATAGCAATCAGAATCAGGTTCTCAGGGATGACAGCAGGCACCTTTCTGTTAAAATAACTTTTATTCACCTGATGTAATTGTCCTCTCAGAGACTTACTACCTCCATCTGCTAACCTAGGCCTACACCTGGAAGCTTCTGGTCTCCTTAAACGATCTAATCTAGGCCTAGCATGTTCTTAGCCTCTCAGACTTACTGCTGTAAAAGCTCACCCTTTCTAGTTCTTTCTGAACTCTTCTGGCTCAAACTCTGCTCCCAGCTGACTGATTCAGTCTGGCTTCTTTCTCAGCCTCTGACTGAAATGTTCTGCTTGTCCTCATTCTAACTTGGCAGTATGTCATAATCTTGTGGCTCCTTCTCATTCTGTCTTCACCTGAGTCTAGCTTGTTCTCGCCTGCAGCCTGTTTCTCTATGACGGTGTCAGTAAAGCTGCTTGTTCTCTCTCTGCCCTGCCCCTTGAGTAGGTTCCCCTTCCTTTCTGTTTTTAGGAGAGTTGGGCATATCCTGTTCAGTCAAATCTTTCTCTGATTTGTCACTTTGTCTGCCACTCAATAAGATACCACTTTCAAATTGGGTGCTTCCTTCTAGAAACTGAACTATTTCTTCACTGTTTTGGGTTTAAAGGTGTGTGCTTAGGACATGTCTGCATTCCAACGTGTGTAGCCATGTTGGCTACTGGATTACAGTCCCTCTACACCTTTACCTCTTGATTCATCATGTAAACCTTTTAATTTAGTCTAAATTTACTTGATCTTTAATATTTCTTCATATTGTTCTTCAAAACAGGGTCTCCCTGTGTAGCCCTGGTTGTCTACTCTGTAGACCACACTAGCCTTGAACTCACAGAGATCTCTGTGCCTCTTCCTGCCTAATGGTGGGATTAGATACTCGCCACCATAGTCCACCTTCTATAACATCTTACAGCACTGATACTATTGGTCTAAAACTGTACATTGAGAACTGTTGGGTTAGATTATGTCTTAAGCCAAGACTGTTGGTTGTATGAGCTGATTTTTGCTTGGGTATAATGAATAGAAATTACAACTGTATAGATGCTTAAGCAGTGTTATGCCTAAAATAATATATATATTTTAAAAACACTGCAGCATTTATTTATCTTTCTGTGGTGCTAGAAGATGACCCTAGGGCCTCACACACTAACGAGACAGCTTTCCAGCCGCCTTTTCACGTTCTCTTTTGAAACAGGGTCTTACTAAGTTGGCTAGGCTGGCCATGGGACTTTGGATTCTTCTGTGTCAGCCTCCTTATTATATGGGATTGTAGCCCTGAACACTGGGACCTGACTAAGATAACATAATCAGATGGTTCATTAGTTTGTTCTCTTTACATCATCATTACTGTGTTTTATTGTGGTTCTTGGTATGATTTCTCAGAAGCACAGGCTGGCCTAGAACTCATCTGCAGGCTCAGGCTCTTGGCAGTTCTCCTGCTTCAGCTTCCAAGTGCTGGAATTACAGAAATTCATAATTTTCATTATTTTGTAGAATCACCTAGAAATGTATTCTTATGAGTTATAAAGTAATCCCCCTCTTGTTTCAAGAGCCCCCATGTGTTCCTGAGCTGGTGTCAGGCCTTGGATGTGCTGTTGGAGGTTGTCTTTCTTGCAATTCATTTTCTGTTCATCTGAGATTTCAGTTTGTAGCTCTTCTATAAGAAGGTGTCTTAGACGGACAGCAAAATATTTTGTGAGAACCTGGGGGTAGTAGCATATAATTGTAACCGCAGCATTACAGGGGGCTGACACAGGAGGAATGAGAAGCTAGCCTGGGATAAAGACAGAGCTTTTTTTCTTATACTACCTCCTCCAAGGGATGGTATTTTGTGAGAACCAGGCATAGAAACTTATTTTAAAATGTCTTCTCATTTGTATCTGTGTGAGGATCCCAGAAGAGGGCGTGGGACTCCTGGAATTGGAGTTACAAGCAGTTATAAGATAGTCCCAGCTGGCCTTGTTAGCTATGTAGACAGTCTCTGGCCCTCTGCAGCCACTCCTTGTCACTTGCAGTATGCAACCTTGTCCTAAGTGCAGGCAGCTGTCTGGACCAGCTAGAGTCTAGGTAGACTAGTGAGAACTACAGAAGAAAGGCTCCATCTGTGCAGCTTGGGGAGTCATCACATCTGTTGGGCATTGCAGGGCTTTTGGGATCCTGCCTGAGGTTTAATAAAGCACAGAGACATCTCTAGTTGAAAGCTGTTGGCCTTCTTCTGGGGCAGTCAGTCTCTCAGCTAGCCTCTAACCTAACCTGCCTTCTGTCATGCGACTGACTCTCCATGTGGTTCTCAGTGCCTGCTTTCCAGGTCTGTGCTCCCACAGCCTCCTGCATCTGTCTGAGCACACCAGCTTCTTCTGCTCTAGCTCTGCTCACCAGCTCTTTATTATTCAAAAAGAGACATTCCTTACTTGTTGGCTTTCGGAGCTGCTTTGGAGAAGGTCACCTTCCTCTTGGCAGCTCACCTTCCCCAGGGCAGCTTGCCCTTCTTTTACAGGCAATTGAGGAAGTGATCTTTACACTTCCTTCTAGCCTGGTGCTTCTGACCTGAGTAACTATTGAAAACCTAAGCTATGTGCACTAATGTGTGCATGGTCTCCCCCTCCCTCCCTCTTTCTTTCTTTCTTTTTTTTTTTCTCTCTTTCTCTCTCCCTCCCTCTCTCCCTCTCTCTTGTCTTTTTTTTCCAGACCTGGTTTCTCTGTGTAACAGAGCCCTGGTTTTCCTGGACTTGTTTGTAGACCAGGCTGGCCTTGAACCTCCAAATGCTGGAATTCATGGTGTGCACCAACACACCCAGCAAGAACACAATATTACATAGCTAGAAAATACAATATTCATGGGTCATCACAATAGCTGGGTGAAAGTCTTTCCTGTGTGGGATTTAGCAGGTGAACACCCACACTCCTATAAATAAATAACTCTTAGCCGGGCGTGGTGGCGCACGCCTTTAATCCCGGCACTCGGGAGGCAGAGGCAGGCGGATTTCTGAGTTCGAGGCCAGCCTGGTCTACAAAGTGAGTTCCAGGACAGCCAGGGCTAAACAGAGAAACCCTGTCTCGAAAAAAACAAAAACAAAACAAAAAAAAAAACAAAACTCTTCGCCCGTGCTCTGGACAGAACTTCTCCAGCGTGAACTGTGAGTAGATGTTGCCTATGCTGCTTCTAGGGCATGAATTTTAGCATCAATGGTATATAAAGAATTTCTAACTACTTTTTTAAAAATAATTTTTAAAATTTGGGACAGGGTCTCCTACCCACTTGGCTGTCTTGACTTTCTTTTTTCTTTTCTTTTCTTTTTTTTTTGGTTATTTGAGACAGGGTTTCTCTGTATAGCCCTGGCTGTCCTGGAACTCACTCTGTAGAACAGGCTGGCCTCAAACTCAAAAATCCGCCTGCCTCTGCTTCCCGAGTGCTAGGATTAAAGGCGTGTGCCACCACCGCCTGGCTTGAATTTCTTAAAAGTTTTTTATTTTCATTACATACTAATTTATTTTCTTTTAGATTTTTTTGGCTTATATGGGTGTAAGTGTTTTGCCTGCATGTATGAATGTGCACCACTTGCATGCTTGGTGCTTGTGGAGGTCAGAAGAGGATTCTCAGGGCCTAGGGAATCATTTTACACATGGCTGTGAGCCAGTGAGAACTGAACTCAGGTCCTCTGCATTAGCCGCAAGTGCTCTTAACCAGTGAGCCATCTCTATAGCTCCATTTTATAATCTTTGTGTGAATGGATGCATGTAGGGGTGGCCTGAGTGCCCTAAAAGACTAGAGGACTTCTGATTTCCTGGAACTGCGTTATAGACCCTTGTGAGTCTCCTGATGTGGGTACTGAGAACACAACTCATGTCTTCTCTGCAAGAGCATTGATGTCAGACGACAGCTTATAGAAGTTGGTTTTCTTTCTACCTCTGGGAATCTGCTCTTAGGCTTCGTAGGCAAGTGCCTGTACCTCCTGAGTCAGCTCTCTGGCCCTGCACTTTATTTTAAGTCTTTCTTCTTTTAAGATGGAATCTTAAATCTGATGCCCTGGAGCTTTCTGTGTAGACCATGCTAACCTGGACCTCAGCTCTGCCTTCCCCTGCCTCCTGTGTAGACCAGGCTAACCTGGACCTCAGCTCTACCTTCCCCTGCCTCCTGTGTAGACCAGGCTAACCTGGACCTCAGCTCTGCCTTCCCCTGCCTCCTGTGTTCTGGCATAAAGACATGTGCCACCATGCTTGAGTTAACTCATTTTTTTTTCAGTATTTTTTATGACTTTAGATTGTGTGTTTGAGGGGGTACGTGTCACTTATATGTGCGAGTGCTGGATTATGAGCTGTCTGACGTAGGAATTAAGACTTGAATTCTGATCCTCTAGAAAAGCAGTAAGTACTCTTAACTGCTAAGCCATCTCTTCAGCCCTCAGATTTTATTACTTTCTTATTTGATGTGTGTTATCAGAAATTGAACACCTGGTCTTTACTGTGGTAGGCAAGTGTTATACCACACCGTCAGCCTCTGTTTCGAGTGTCTTACTATACCTGTTATGTTAGAGCATACTATAGGCATAATATATGTATGAGAAAAATTATATGTAAAGTTGATAATGTTCATGGTTTCAGGCAGCCATTTAGGAGTCTTAGAATATGTCCCTTCGGGGTAGGGAGACATGATAATGTGTTTTGTTCTATGTATAACATTTCAGAGCTGTGAGATTTTCTTTTTTTTTTTTTTTTTTTTTTACATGCTTCTCTGAAAAGCACAGAGCTTAAAACTTATGAATTGTTTATTTCTGAAAGTTCTAGTGGATGGTTTTGAATCCTGGTTGACTATGACTGAAACTGTAGGCTCAAGAATAGTGCTGGTGACACTCCTGAGAAACATCAAAACTTATGTTTATTGATTGATTTGATTGATTGTGGGTTCATGTAGTTGGAAATCAAAGCACAATTTTTGAGAGTTGGTTCTTTCCTGCCCACTTTGTGGATTTGGGGGACCAAATTCAGGTCATCAAGCTATGGAGTCACAGTTATAAGAGCCTGTGCTACTAAAAGTGTATGGTCAGCCTGGACTTAGTGAGTGCCAGGACAGCCTAAGTAGCAAGATCCTGACCCCACAGGAGAATGAAAGAGGATGGTGGAGAAAGGAGGGATCAAGCAGAGGGAGTAGAATGGCCCCTAACCTGTAGAAGCTCTTGGATTCCTTACCAGCACCCATCAAAGCTGTGGTAGTGTATACACTTGTAATGGTGCTAGCACTTGGGAGACAGGTCGATCCAAAGTTAAAGGGTCATTCTTGGCCATATACCAGGTTCAAGCCCAGCCTGGGATACCTAAAACCCTTTCTTGGGCTGGAGAGATGGCAAAGGAATGAAGAGCAATTGCAGCTCTTCCAGAGGTCCTGGGTTCGATTCCTAGCACCCGAGTGGCAGTTCACACTTGTCTGTGACTGCAGTTCCAAGACATCTGACACCCTCATACATATATACATGCAGGCCAAATACCAATGAACCTAACGTAAAAATAAATTTTTATGTGTGTGTGTGTGTGTGTGTGTGTGTGTGTNCCACATGGTGAGAGAGCCAGTTCTTCAGAGCTGTCCTCTGACCTTCATATGTGTATGCACACACATTGGCATGCACAATAAATAAATATAAAGATGTGAGATTTAAAGAATGAGCCCCAGGAATCCTGCCTTTGTCATCCAGGATTGGGATTTGCAAGTGTGAACCACCCATGCATGCATTCATTGATGGCTTGTGTTTAATGGATGATGATGATGATTAAAAATAACTTTCACCTGCTAGAAAAGAGTTTGCTATAACACATGACATTTGGTTCCCAGTATCATATCACTTTTTTTTTTTTTTTCTTGAGACACAGAACCCTGGCTGTCCTGGAACTCACAATGTAGACCAGATTCAGAGATCCATTGACTTCTGCCTCCCAAGTGCTGGGATCAAAGGTGTATGCCACCATGTCAGGCAGATTACTTCCTTCTTAAATGGAAAGCCATACAGTTATCCCAAGATAGGATTCTCTTACTATCCCATCCAGCAAAGACTATGAACTGTTTGTTGAGATAATATGAAATAATTAGTGTCTGTGTGCAGTTTGAAAGGAACTATCTGGGTAGAGAATGAGTATCTGGTTTTGCATGTTGTTCTTGCTTTCAATGAGGAAGTGAGTGATCTTTTTTGGGGGGGGGTGTCTATTTTCTAGGATGACTTTTCAGGATTGTCACCTTATGAGAGGAAGAGACTGAGGAACATCAGAGAAAATGCAAACTTTTTTGCTTCCCTTCAGTTAGCTGAGGTATGTATGACGGTTGTAATGCAAGTGAAGGTGATGGGCTGGCAAGATGGCTCAGCGGGTAAGAGCACTGACTGCTCTTCCAAAGGTCCTAAGTTCAAATCCTAGCAGCCACATGGTGGCTTACTACAGTGTACTTATGTATAATAATAAATAGATCTAAAAAAAAAAAAAAACAAAAAGAAACTGAAGGTGAGATAATTAGATTCTAATCTAACTATGAGGGAAGGCAAAATTCAAGCAGTGTGTGACGCAGGGTGGTTTGTGGTCATTGTCCTCCTCCTTTGGAACCCACTGCAAAGACCAGGCTGGTTTTGAATTTATAGTGGCTTGTCTGCCTCTACCTACCACAGTGCTTATACTAAAGCTTGTGCCACAGTGCTCAGCTGCTTGTTTTTCTTTTATGTCCTGTTTTAGACACTTGTGAGCCTGCTGGTGGGTGTTGAATGCTGTCCTCCTGAACTTGTGGAGGCTGGACAGTATTTCAAGGTCATCCCTAAGCTACATAGTAAGTTTGAGGTTAGCCTGGGTTACATGAAACCCTATCTCAAAAATCAAGATCAGCAAAAGAGGATTGCAAACCACTTCAGAAAGTTTATTAGCCAGTAGGTTCCCAGAGGGACCTGATATTTACTTACCGGAAAGAGGGTTGTGTAGGATGACTCAAAGGAATCTTGTTCTGATTCATGGACTTCTTTCTTTGGCTGAGCTGGATCAGATGCAGGGTCCTTGTACAGGCTAAGCAAGCTCCTCTTCTAAGCGATGTCCAGTTGCAGCCTGATCCATGTTGGTTTTTTTTTTTTTTTTTTTTTTGGTTTTTTGAGACAGGGTTTCTCTGTATAGCCCTGACTGTTCTGGAACTCACTTTGTAGACCAGGCTGGCCTAGAACTCAGAAATCTGCCTGCCTCTGCCTCCTAAGTGCTGGGATTAAAGGCCTGTGCCACCACCACCGGCCCCATCCTTGTTTTTAATTACCATGTTTAATTGAGTCTAGGCATAGTTTTTCTTTTTTCCTTTTCCTCTTTTGGTGTGTATATATTTGGAGGCCAAAGGTTAATCATGGATAAGGCCATTCAAGTGTTTTCCTCAGCAGTCATCCATTTAGGGTTTTTGAGATGGGGTTTCTCTGTGTAAACCTGGCTGCCCTGGAACTTGCTCTATAGACCAGATTGGCCTGCAGCTCAGAGATCAGCCTGCCTCTGCCTCCTGAGTGCTAGGTAGGATTAAAGGCTTGGGTCACCATGGCTGACTCTTACTTTCAGTTTCCTGACTACATTTGTTTTGAGAAAGACAAGTGCATTCTATGGCACAGGGTGGAGGTTAGAGGTCAGCTTTGGTCCTGTCCCATGTGGGTACTGGAGCCTGAATCCAGATCGTCAGGCTTGGTAGTAATTGTTTTTATAGAGCCATCTCACTGGCTTTTATTTTTGAGAGAGTCTTGGTAGCCAAGCTGGCCGTGAACTTACTACAACATTTGTCTTCAGACTCCTAAATGTTGGGTTAAAGATAAGTGTGAGCCACCTCACTTCACATAAGAGGTTTTAAATTTCTGTTTTGCAGTGTTGTGAATACAGGCACTCCTATGCATGCTAAGCAGGCGCTGTGCTAAGCAGTCTGAGCCATTCTGCTAGTCCTGTGGTAGTATGTTTATTAAATACTGTATTTAATCCTGTAAACTCATAAGCACTTTGGCTCATGAATGTTAGATGAGCCAGAATGTTAGATGGCATTATTATTATTATTATTATTATTATTATTATTATTATTATTATTTTGTTTTTTCCAGACAGGGTTTCTCTGTATAGCCCTGGCTGTCCTGGAACTCACTTTGTAGACCATGCTGGCCTTGAACTCAGAAATCCGCCTGCCTCAGATGGCATTATTATTGATGATGTATTTATCTACTAACAATAAGTATCACATCTTAAGACTCTATATTTCCTAAATAAATGTAGATATAGTAGCAGACAGTTAATATTTTAATGGATAAACAATGTAGCTATATTGTAGCATGTTTATGTGTACATATATGTTGTGTGTTTTTCAGTCAGCTGCACGGCTCCGTGGAATGATAAAGAAGCGTGAGTCACCTGAGTCTAAGAGGTAAAACAAAAGAGAGGATGTGCTTAACATCCGCTGGACCGTGAAATGTTGCTGAGGGTTTCAAGTTTGAGACAGGACTCAGGCCTCAAGCTTCTTACCATCTTCTCAAGTGTTAGGATCATGGGCATATGCTACCATGCCTAGTTCACACATTTATTGTTAAACGTTGGTGATTGCTTGGAAGTCATGTGAGTCTGAAGGTTCTGGCACTTAGTGTTTGTAGAGGCAGAGTATCAGGTTGATTGCATGGGAGTTGTAATTGTATAGTAAAGAGGACAGAGCCTTTAATCATGGGCTGGGGCAATGGGTCAGTGGTTAACAGCTCTTTAGACGACCTAGGTTTGGTACCTAGCACCCTCATGGCAGCTTAAACTTAGTGCCAGGGAATTTGATCCCCTCTTCTGGTCTCTGGGGACTTCTGCACAATGTAGTGATTATAAACTCACATATACACTCACAAATATACATTAAATAATAATAAAATCTTAAAATTTTTTTCAAGGTAGAGTTTCTGTGGCTGTCCTGGAACTTGCTCTTAGACCAAAGCCAGGTTTAAATTTGTTAAAGAATTATTTTCATGTTTTTCTTTCTTTTTTTTTTTTTTTTGGTTTTTCGAGACAGGGTTTCTCTGTGTAGCCCTGGCTGTCCTAGAACTCACTCTGTAGACCAGGCTGGCCTCAAACTCAGAAATCTGCCTGCCTCTGCCTCCCAAGTGCTGGGATTAAAGGCGTGGGCTACCATGCCCGGCTTTTCGTGTTTTTCAAGACAGGGTTTGTCTGTGTAACCCTGACTGTCCTGGAACTCTTTTTGTAGACTAGCTTAGCCTCGAACTCAGAGAGATCCTCCTGCCTCTGCCTCCTCAGTACTGGGATTATAGGTCTGTGCCACCAGCCCTTTTTAATTTTTTTGGCATCTCATGCAGATGAAAGACACCTTGTGCTGGGTGTGGTGGTGCACGCCTTTAATCCCAGCACTCGGGAGGCAGAGGCAGGCGGATTTCTGAGTTCTAGGCCAGCCTGGTCTACAGAGTGAGTTCCAGGACAGCCAGGGCTATACAGAGAAACCCTATCTCAAAAAAAACAGCCGGGCGTGGTGGCGCACGCCTTTAATCCCAGCACTCGGGAGGCAGAGGCAGGCGGATTTCTGAGTTCGAGGCCAGCCTGGTCTACCAAGTGAGTTCCAGGACAGCCAGGGCTATACAGAGAAACCCTGTCTCGAAAAACCAAAAAAAAAAAAAAAAAAAAAAAAAAAAGAGAAAGACACCTTGTAACACAAGCAGTCTTGAACTTGTGAACCATGGAGTGATGCTTATAATCTGTTGCCATTTTCATATTTTTCTGAGATTATCTTTTAAAGTTTGATTATATTTTATGTGTGTTTATGGGTGTGTACATCTTACTGCAACTTGTGGGGATTGATTTCCTTCTACCACGTGGGTCCCAGCCTTGGCTACACGTCCCTTTGACACCGAACCATCTTGCTGATCCAGTTTTATTCATCCATTCCCCCATGTGGGGTGTGTAGTGTATGCCGTGTGCATGTGGTATATGCAGGTGAGTGTGGGCATGAAGGCTTGTGTGCGTGCATGCACAGTTGTGTAGCATGTGCTCTGTGTGTATGTGGTGTATGCAGGTGAATGTGTGGCTATGAATGCTTGTGTGCACGCATTGTGTGTACATTGGATATAGTCTTTCTCTTAGTCTCTATCTTATGAGACTTCTCACTGAACTGGAAGCTGTCTCTTTTGAGTGAGGATAGTCAGCTAGCTCTTAGTATCTCCTGATTCCACCTTCTAATGCTGGCCTTAAGGGTCTGCATGTCTACATCCAACTTTTTACACGCTGTAGCAACTGACCACCTGCTGAGCCGTCTCCCCCTCCCAGTTTGTTTCCTGAGATGGAGCCCCCTGTGCAGCCGTGTTTGCCTGTACCTATCTCACTGTGCAGCTCAGACTGCCTTCAGACTTGTGGTTCTCTTGGCTTTGTGTTGTCAGTGCTGGAATTGCAGCACCCACTGCTTCAGTTTATTCTACGGGTAATGGCCAGATTTTTATCATTATGAAGAGCACTTCTTTGTACCTGTTTTAATTATCTAATATTTATACCAGTAAAGAGGTGGAGGTATAAACTGAGGTAAAAGCCTGCTAGCTCAGGGAGATAACTTTATTTTCTTAGCTATACACAGAATATCTATTTAGAAGCATGACCCTGCTACCTCTTTAGAAATCTCTTTCTGTCAGATTTAGAGGGCTTATAAGCTCTATTTCCTAGAAGNCTGTTTTATGTGTGTCCTGCCCACTGTTTCTCTGCTGTTACTGCAAGTCCAAAGAGACAATCCCTGTCTCTTACCTTGAGGTCCTTTCATAAGAGAGAAAAGGGAAGTCAGAGGGGAGAAAGGGTAGGGATGTGAGGAAGGAGGGAGAGAGATAAATCAAAGGGCCTGTTGCTTATAAAGAGTCTCTTGCTCCTCCCACACAGTCTTGGCTGGCTTTGCCTCCATATCATCGTGGGGCTGTGCCACATTATCATCGTGGGGCGTGTGCTGCAAGCCAAGTCAGTAGGAGTGAACTGTTTTGCCTTTAAGGTGGGGATAGTTCTAAGCCACGCAACTGTCTTTTCCTCAGGTCATAGACCTCCCTTAAGCAACTTCCCTTAATAGGGAGGGTTAGGGTTAGGGTTACTGCCTTAATAGGCAGTAAATTTCCATTCCTTAGCATTCTTATCTATGGAGGCTTTTAGAGGCACACCCAAACTCCTGGACGCACGTAACTGCTTCTGAAGAAGTCATTATCTAGCTAAACTTAAGCTCCCCCCTCCCCCAGGGCTCTCTGTGTAGACCTGGCTATCCTGGAACTCACTTTGTAGACCAGCCTGGCCTCAAACTCAGAAATCTCGCCTGCCTCTGCCTCCCGAGTGCTGGGATTAAAGGCTTTGCACTACCACCGCCCAGCTAAGCTTTTTTTTTTTTTTTTTTATTATATCTAAGTATACTGTAGCTGTTTTCAGACACACCAGAAGAGGGCATCAGATCTCATTACAGATGGTTGTGAGCCACAATGTGGTTGCTGAAATTTGAATTCAGGACCTCTGGAAGAGCAGTCAGTGCTCTTAATCGCTGAGCCATCTCTCCAGCCCCCCTATCTAAGCTTTTATATTTTGCTAACAGTTAGGTTTTCTCTGTACAGTAATCAAATATCCTGTAACAATTCTGTAGTGAGTGATCCCTGGGGCTTGGAACCGTGTGACAGACAGGCAAGTGGTTTTTACCACTGAGCTGCACTCCAGAGCATTCTGAAGTCTGTACAGTTCTGGGTGAGTGGGCGGTCTCTGGAAATAGATTCCTATGCAGCTTGTATGAGCAGCGTGTAAATCATTACCTATCCTAGTACCTTTTTATTTTTTTTTAACGTTGTTGGTGATCAAATCCAGAACTTCATTGTATTGTAGGCAAGAGCACTACCATTGAGCTACATTTCCAACCTTATCTATTAGTTCTCTAATAGTCACCTCTTTCCTCAGCTTTCTCTCCCTGGTCTTTTATTTGTTTCACCACATTTTTTTAGTGGTTCACTGTGTGTGTGTGTGTGTGTGTGTGTGTGTGTGTGTGTGTGTGTGTGTGTGTTTGTGTGTGATGGCCAGGGGCCAGAGGCTTTCTCTCTCAGAGATATACCCTAAATCATATTTCATTTTTTATAGATGCATATTATTTTATTAGTTATGGCTTTTCTTTTCTTGTTTTAATTGCAAAGTTTCTTAGATTTAGTTACTTTGTGAATATGAATGTTTTGCCTGCATGTATGTGTACCACATGCATGCTTGGTGCTAAGAAGACCAGGAGAGGGTTTGGGTCCTCTGGGGCTGGAGTTATGGGGGGGGCTGGATTTACAGATGGTTGTGAGCCAGGCCTCCTGCATGAACAAATGCTCTTGACCACTGAGCCATTTCTCTGGCCCTAGTTGTTTTGTTTTTGTTTTTCTTGAGAAAGGGTCTCCCAAAGCTATGTAGTGATGGAACAGACCTTTAATCCAAGGAAGCACTTGGGAGAGAGAGGCAGGCGATCTCTGTAAGTTTGAGACCAGCCTGGTCTACAGAGTGAGTTCTAGGACAGCAAGGCTTACACAGAGAAATCCTGTCTCAAGGAAAAAAGGGGCAGGGGCCTACAATGTATCTCAGGGTGTTTGGAACTCACTGTGTAGCTCACAGGCTGGTTTCTAACTAATGGAAATCTTCCTGTCTTTAGTACATAGTGTGAGCCATATGTATGGCATTGTTTGAGATAAGGTGTCTCTGTGTAGCCTTGGCTGTCTAGAACTCCCTGTGTAGACCAGGCTGGCCAGGAACTCAGAGACCTGCCTACCTCTGCCTTCCAAGGGCTGGCTGGGCTTAAAGGCATGCATGCACCACCACCGCCTGGCATCTGACATTATTCTATTAGATATGTATGGTATGTCTTATTTAATAGCTCTCAACTTCATTGTGTTAAGCTTTATACTTTAGGTTATTTTGAGACTTTATTAAAATCAGTGCTGCCCAAGAGATAGATCAGTGGTTAAGAGCACTTGACACTCCTATAGAATACTCAGGTTTGATTCCCTGCAATTACATTGGGAGGCTAACTACTGCTTGCAATTCCAGTTCCAGGATATCTAACCCCCTCTTCTGTTCTCTGTGGGCACTGTATGTATATGGTTCACGTACGTACAAATAAGCGTGTGTGTGTGTGTGTGTGTGTGTGTGTGTGTGTGTGTGTGTGTACGTACAAATAAGCGTGTGTGTGTGCGCGCGCACACACACACACACACTCAAGTATGACAGTGCAGCTTTGTATATTTATATATAAAATGTGTGATTATACCTCTGGTACACATTCTTAGATGTTCATTCCTTTAAATTACTAAGTATAGGACTGGAAAGACGGCTAAGTAGTCAAGAGCACACACTGTTCCTCTCCAGTGTCCTGGACTTGGTTCCCGGAGCCCACAGCAGTGACTCACTAGCATAGGTAGCTCCAGTTCCAGATGACTGGATGCCCCCGGCTTTCTTGGGCACCAGGCAGGCACACACGTGGTATACATCAACTTCCACAGGAACACCCAAGATAGCCATAAAAATAAATTTAAAACGATTTTTTTAAAGTTGCTAAACACATTTTACTATTCAGTGAGAAAAACAAGACTATTTCCTCCGCTCCTTTAGAAAGAGGCCTAAGAAGAAAGAAAATGAAATTGGATGTCGAAGGTCCATGCGGTTGTTGAAAGTAGACCCTTTGGGAGTTTCATTACCAGCATCTCCAACACAGCCAACATTAGTAGAAGAAGAAGAAAATGTAAGAAGAAATACAAATGAAGTGCATTTAGCTTAATCAGAATCTGAAGAATGCTGTAAAGTATTTGAAATTACACTGGTGGATCTTTGTTTTGTTTCAATTTTATTGATTTATACTTGGATATCGTATGGCTTAATAAGGCTGTAGAGCTGTTAATTCTGGGTAATAGTCTGTTTTTCTGAAGGAACTGTGGAGTTTTGGGCAAATCACTTGCTCTTCGTGAGCTTCAGTTTTCACATTTAAAAAATGTGGGTCACATGTGTAATCCTGGTGTTTGGGACACTAATGCAGGAGGATGGTCACAAGTTTAAAGAGAGCTGAGTTTCATAGTTCCTTGCTAGCCTGAATAGAGAGTAAGAATAATCCTAGAGTAAAAGGAAGTTCCAAAATGTTATAAAAGGAAATTAAATAGAATCTATAAAGGTCTTCATAAGAAGGGTTTAGTAAGTAATTAATAAGNTGTAATCCTGGTGTTTGGGACACTAATGCAGGAGGATGGTCACAAGTTTAAAGAGAGCTGAGTTTCATAGTTCCTTGCTAGCCTGAATAGAGAGTAAGAATAATCCTAGAGTAAAAGGAAGTTCCAAAATGTTATAAAAGGAAATTAAATAGAATCTATAAAGGTCTTCATAAGAAGGGTTTAGTAAGTAATTAATAAGTTGTAGCAACTAATACTGAGTAATATCTGATCAAACTGATAAGGATTGAGCTGAGGAGGTGGCTCACGGGGTAAAATGCTTCCTGTACGAATGTGAGTACCCAGAACCCACAGAAAGCTGGGTGTGGCACCATGTATTTAATTCCAGAGTGAGGTGGGCAGCAAACAGTTTCAAATCAAGGTAGAAGGTGGGACCACCAACACCAGAGGCTGTCTGATTTCTACATATTTCTACATGGGTGATGGGCCTGTCCCTCCACATTCACGCGAATGCACATGTACATACATCACACATACACAAAATGAAAAAAAAGGATCCCTTGACATAGCATTTATTATTTATTTATTTATTTATTTTTTAAAGTGAACTCTTGTAGTCCAAATAGTTCAGGGTGACCTTGAGTTTCTGATCCTGCTTCCACCTTCCCAGTGCTGGGGTTGGAGGTGAAATCCACAGTAGCTGGTTTGTGTCAGGCTCACTAGACAAGCATTCTGCCACATGAGATTCATCTCAGGCCTTCCTTGGCATTAATTTTGGAAGATGTTTTTCTAGGGGATTACTGTGTAACTGAGGATAGCCTGAAACTCACTGTCTCTGCTTCAACCTCCTGAGTGCTGGGATTATAGGTGGGTACCAAAGTGCACTGTGTGACACCCAACCGTTTTAAATGACTGTGGTGTGCCAGTTCCTGGTGCTGAAAGGAAAGGAGTGAAAATGAGGACTAAACCCCTAGCCCTTCTCAGTTTACATTCTAGGACAAACCATGGTTTGCCTTTTCTTTTTGATAGCCTTTGTTACCTCCTGGACCCTTAGAAATGATTCCTGAAAACCAAGATAACAGCAGTGAACTGTTTAAAGCATCTTTGAAGACGTGGGCAGAGATGAGCCAGGTATCACTTGGGATGGCTTATGGCTTTTAGGATCATGTACTAAGGAAATTTCATGTATGCATATTAACTTAGCCCTTTGGTCTCTTCTAATGTTGTAGACAAGTAATGAGAAAACCAAGAAGGAGCTGTCTAGTATTAAAAGGTAAGTTAAATTTCCTTGGCTTTGTTTTACTTTTGACCTTTGTTTTATACTTTTCGAAATGCTTGTAGTATAAAAGCTGTAATGGATACTGTTATAGGAAACCTTGAAAAAAGTGAAAAAAATCATCCCTACTATTTATGTGCTAAAAATGGTTTGCTTGCTTGCTTTGTAGTGTCAGGGATTGAACTACTTGCCTACAGTGTACTGGGCAAGTGCTGTACCACGTGCTGTACCATGTGCTGTACCACTGAGCTATGTCTCTAGCCCTATGTTATGCATATTTTATTCATTTTTTTACTTTTTGGAGACAGTCTCATTGTGTATTCTGGCCTCAACCTCACAGAGCTCTCTGCCTCCCTCCCCTCAGCTCTTCTAGGATTAAATGTGTTTGTCACCACACCTGGCTCTATGTATTTGAAATACTTATGTGTATGAATATTTTGCCCACCTGTACATGAGGGCATGCTGCATGTGTCTGGTGCCCACAGAGGCCGGAAGAGTACACTGAATCCCTGGGAACTGATTGTAAGCTGCCTTGTGGGTGAAGAATAGCAACTGCCCTTAACCCCTGAGCCATTTCTTCATCTCTCTATGAAGTACCATGAACGCCTTTAATCCCAGCACTCGGGAGGCAGAGGCAGGCGGATTTCTGAGTTCCAGGCCAGCCAGGGCTACACAGAGAAACCCTGTCTCGAAAAACAAAACAAACAAACAAGAAGTACCACGAAGTTATCCAGGCCACAATGAACTGTGCATCACCATACCCACCTTTTCTCTCTTACACAGTTCAGGATTCTCTGCTTAGGGAATAGATCAAACTACAGTGGGTGCATCTTCCCACCTCAGTCAAGATAATTCTCCACAGACATTCCCCAAGCCTATTGGACCTTAGATGGTCAAGTGGTTCTTTACAAGTGATTCTAAATGGTGTCAGGTTGAAAATCAGTATTAACACCTGCATGCAGTCAGGCCTTGGCTTTGCAGTCTTCACTTCTGAAGTTGCTAAGTTATAACCTTCAGCAATAGGCCTGGCCTGGCACTGGGTGGAAGCTTTATGAAGGCAGAGTTTATCTCAGTCCTAAGACTGCTTGGCATATGGTATATACTCAGTGCTGAATCCAGGAATTCACATTTTATTTACATATATTGCATATGTCCTATGTAGCTCTAACTGTATATACTTCCACACTGTACCTTTGTCCTGCCTGTCTGCACAGTTACTCCAGCACACCTTCTCCTGCCCATTTGGTGTTTGGACTTAGTTTCTGTTTGTGTGTGCGTGTGTATGTGCATATATGCTAATAGCCTGTTGGTTAGAGTTTCAGACATGAGACTCGTGAGCCATGCATTGGGGACTTCCTTATGGCTTTTACTACACACCATTGAATTAGTTCCCTAAACTGTTTTTCTAAAAATCTTTTATTTAAAAATTTTTTTTTTAATTTATTATTATTATTATTATTATTTTTGGTTTTTCAAGACAGGGTTTCTCTGTATAGCCCTGGCTGTCCTGGAATTCACTTTGTAGACCAGGCTGGCCTCAAACTCAGAAATCCCCCTGCCTCTGCCTCCCAAGTGCTCAGATTAAAAGTGTACCCACGCCCCGCTTTTTTTTTTTTTAAATCTTTTATGGACTAGTAGTACATGCGACTAAGCAGGACAAGGACTGAGAGTGTGGATCCTCTGTGGCTGCCTCTGCCGAGCGGTGTGTCCAGGACAAGCATGTCGGAATTAACTGTAGCCGCTTAAGGCTTGCTGTTATCATTAAAATGATCAAAGTTAATTTTATAATTGAAAAATAATTACCTTGATGACTTTGTTTTCTTTTTTTTTTTTTTTTGGTTTATTGAGACAGGGTTTCTCTGTATAGCCTTGGCTGTCCTGGAACTCACTCTGTAGACCAGGCTGGCCTCGAACTCAGAGATCCACCTGCCTCTGCCTCCTGAGTGCTGGGACTAAAGGCGTGCGCCACCACGCCCGGCTGACTTTGTTTTCTTATGTCACCTGGGAGTTGGATATTTGCCAGTATTTACCGATTGTATGTTCTCTTAATATCATAAGGAAAGAGTTAGTTTTACTTTCTTGGACTGTTAGGGTTGTTTTAATTTTTAACTTACCAATTTTTGTAGCTATAAAGCCAATTTAAGTAGAATGGTTATCAGCGAGGCTACTGTTCGTAAGATGACCAAAGGAGCAATCACCTCTGTGGCCCTCCATCCATCGGAAGTGACAACCTTGGTAGCAGTTGGGGCCAAGTCTGGACAAGTTGGACTTTGGGATTTGGTAAGTTGGTGTACTACCTTTTGGAAGTTATCTAAAGTCTGCCTGACGGAAATGTGTGAAAGAAATAGCCTAGAACATTTATTTATAAATGTTACTTGAGATTTGTAGTTTTGTGCTTTATGATGTTAAATTTTAGGAATCTGGTAGAGTTTAAAATTGTTTTATAGAACTTTAGCACTTTTAGCTTGAATATCTGTAGCCATCTGGGCATAATTATCTGGCAGAGACATTAAATGTATATGTGAAAATCAGATGAAAATGGAGTTTTTAAATTATGTTCCAAATAAGGACTCATAGGATCTGAATGTTAAGTCTTCCTCTATATTCGTGGTGAATTTTTAAGGTTTTTCCTTTCTTTTTTTTTTTTTTTTTTTTTTTTTTTTGAGACAGTTCAGTAGAACAAGCAGGCTATGAAATCAGAGTTCTGCCTGCCTCTGCTTCCCAAGTGCTGGGATCAAAGGCGTGAGCCATGCCCAGCTAAAAGATTTTTTTCTTCACATTTATTTTTATTTTTTAACTAACTTTGTCTGTCTGTCTGTCTGTCTGTCTGTCTGTCTGTCTCTCTCTCTCTTTAGTTTTTCAGAACAGGGTTTCTCTGTATAGCCCTGGCTGTCCTGGAACTCACTCTGTAGACCAGGTGGCCTGAACTCAGAATTCTGCCTGCCTCGGCCTCCCAAGTGCTCAGATTAAATTAAAGGCGTGTGCCACCACTGCCTGGCTTATTTTTACTTTTTTTTTTTTTTTTTTTTTTCGAGACAGGGTTTCTCTGTATAGCCTTGGCTGTCCTGGAACTCACTNTGTAATCCTGGTGTTTGGGACACTAATGCAGGAGGATGGTCACAAGTTTAAAGAGAGCTGAGTTTCATAGTTCCTTGCTAGCCTGAATAGAGAGTAAGAATAATCCTAGAGTAAAAGGAAGTTCCAAAATGTTATAAAAGGAAATTAAATAGAATCTATAAAGGTCTTCATAAGAAGGGTTTAGTAAGTAATTAATAAGCTGTAGCAACTAATACTGAGTAATATCTGATCAAACTGATATGGATTGAGCTGAGGAGGTGGCTCACGGGGTAAAGTGCTTCCTGTACGAATGTGAGTACCCAGAACCCACAGAAAGCTGGGTGTGGCATCATGTATTTAATTCCACAGTGAGGTGGGCAGCAAACAGTTTCAAATCAAGGTAGAAGGTGGGACCACCAACACCAGAGGCTGTCTGATTTCTACATATTTCTACATGGGTGATGGGCCTGTCCCTCCACATTCACGCGAATGCACATGTACATACATCACACATACACAAAATGAAAAAAAAGGATCCCTTGACATAGCATTTATTATTTATTTATTTATTTATTTATTTATTTATTTATTTATTTATTTATTTATTTTTAAGTGAACTCTTGTAGTCCAAATAGTTCAGGGTGACCTTGAGTTTCTGATCCTGCTTCCATCTTCCCAGTGCTGGGGTTGGAGGTGAAATCCACAGTAGCTGGTTTGTGTCAGGCTCACTAGACAAGCATTCTGCCACATGAGATTCATCTCAGGCCTTCCTTGGCATTAATTTTGGAAGATGTTTTTCTAGGGGATTACTGTGTAACTGAGGATAGCCTGAAACTCACTGTCTCTGCTTCAACCTCCTGAGTGCTGGGATTATAGGTGGGTACCAAAGTGCACTGTGTGACACCCAACCGTTTTAAATGACTGTGGTGTGTCAGTTCCTGGTGCTGAAAGGAAAGTAGTGAAAATGAGGACTAAACCCCTAGCCCTTCTCAGTTTACATTCTAGGACAAACCATGGTTTACCTTTTCTTTTTGATAGCCTTTGTTACCTCATGGACCCTTAGAAATGATTCCTGAAAACCAAGATGACAGCAGTGAACTGTTTAAAGCATCTTTGAAGACATGGGCAGAGATGAGCCAGGTATTACTTGGGATGGCTTATGGCTTTTAGGATCATGTACTAAGGAAATTTCATGTATGCATATTAACTTAGCCCTTTGGTCTCTTCTAATGTTTTAGACAAGTAATGAGAAAACCAAGAAGGGGCTGTCTAGTATTAAAAGGTAAGTTAAGGGGCTGGTGAGATGGCTCAGTGGGTGGTAAGAGCACCCGACTGCTCTTCCAAAGGTGATAAGTTCAAATCCCAGCAACCACATGGTGGCTCACAACCATCCTTAATGAGATCTGGCGCCCTCTTCTGGAATGCCTGAAGACAGCTACAGTGTACTTACATATAATAAATAAAATAAATCTTAAAAAAAAAAAAAAAAAACCGGGTAAGTTAAATTTCCTTGGCTTTGTTTTACTTTTGACCTTTGTTTTATACTTTTCGAGATGCTTGTAGTATAAAAGCTGTAATGGATACTGTTATAGGAAACCTTGAAAGAAGTGAAAAAAAATCATCCCTACTATTTCTGTGCTAAAAATGGTTTGCTTGCTTGCTGGCTTTGTAGTGTCAGGGATTGAACTAAAGCCTACAGTGTACTGGGCAAGTGCTGTACCACTGAACTATGTCTCTAGCCCTATTTTATGCATATTTTATTCATTTTTTTACTTTTTTGAGACAGTCTCATTGTGTATTCTGGCCTCAACCTCACAGAACTCTCTGCCTCCCTCCCCTCAGCTCTGTCTTCTAGGATTAAATGTGTTTGTCACCACACCTGGCTCTATGTATTTGAAATATTTATGTGTATGAATATTTTGCCCACCTGTACATGAGGGCATGCTGCATGTGTCTGGTGCCCACAGAGGCCGGAAGAGTACACTGAATCCCTGGGAACTGATTGTAAGCTGCCTTGTGGGTGAAGAATAGCAACTGCCCTTAACCCCTGAGCCATCTCTTCATCTCTCTATGAAGTACCATGAATGCCTTTAATCCCAGCACTAGGGAGGCAGAGGCAGGCGGATTTCTGAATTCCAGGCCAGCCAGGGCTACACAGAGAAACCCTGTCTCGAAAAACAAAACAAACAAACAAACAAACAAGAAGTACCATGAAGTTGTCCAGTCCATAATGAACTGTGCATCACCATACCCACCTTTTCTCTCCTCTTACACAGTTCAGGATTCTCTGCTTAGGGAATAGATCAAACTACAGTGGGTGCATCTTCCCACCTCAGTCAAGATAATTCTCCACAGACATTCCCCAAGCCTATTGGACCTTAGATGGTCAAGTGGTTCTTTACAAGTGATTCTAAATTGTGTCAGGTTGAAAATCAGTATTAACACCTGCATGCAGTCAGGCCTTGGCTTTGCAGTCCTCACTTCTGAACTTGCTAAGATATAACCTTCAGTAATAGGCCTGGCCTGGCACTGGGTGGAAGCTTTATGAAGGCAGAGTTTATCTCAGTCCTAAGACTGCTTGGCATATGGTATATACTCAGTGCTGAATCCAGGAATTCACATTTTATTTACATATATTGCATATGTCCTATGTATCTCTAACGTGTATATACTTCCACCCTGTACCTTTGTCCTGCCTGTCTGCACACTTTCTCCCATTTGGTGTTTGGACTTAGTTTCTGTTTGTGTGTGCGTGTGTATGTGCATATATGCTAATAGCCTGTTGGTTAGAGTTTCAGACATGAGACTCGTGAGCCATGCATTGGGGACTTCCTTATGGCTTTTACTACACACCATTGAATTAGTTCCCTAAACTGTTTTTCTAAAAATCTTTTATTTTTTTAATTTTCATTTATTTATTTATTTATTTATTTATTTATTTATTTATTTATTTTTGGTTTTTCGAGACAGGGTTTCTCTGTATAGCCCTGGCTGTCCTGGAATTCACTTTGTAGACCAGGCTGGCCTCAAACTCAGAAATCCCCCTGCCTCTGCCTCCCAAGTGCTCAGATTAAAAGTGTACCCACGCCCCGCTTTTTTTTTTTTTTTTTTTTTTTTTTTTTTTTTTTTTTTTTTTTTTTTTTTTTTTTTTTTTTTTTTTTTTTTTTTTTTTTTTTTTTTTTTTTTTTTTTTTTTTTTTTTTTTTTTTTTTTTTTAATCTTTTATGGACTAGTAGTACATGCGACTAGCAGGACAAGGACTGAGAGTGTGGATCCTCTGTGGCTGCCTCTGCCGAGCGGTGTGTCCAGGACAAGCATGTCGGAATCAACTGTAGCCGCTTAAGGCTTGCTGTCATTATTAAAATGATCAAGGTTAATTTTATAATTGAAAAATAATTACCTTGATGACTTTGTTTTCTTATGTCACCTGGGAGTTGGATATTTGCCAGTATTTACCGATTGTATGTTCTCTTATTATCATAAGAGTTAGTTTTACTTTCTTGGACTGTTGGGGTTGTTTTAATTTTTAACTTACCAATTTTTGTAGCTATAAAGCCAATTTAAGTAGAATGGTTATCAGCGAGGCTACTGTTCGTAAGATGACCAAAGGAGCAATCACCTCTGTGGCCCTCCATCCATCGGAAGTGACAACCTTGGTAGCAGCTGGGGCCAAGTCTGGACAAATTGGACTTTGGGATTTGGTAAGTTGGTGTACTACCTTTTGGAAGTTATCTAAAGTCTGCCTGACGGAAATGTGTGAAAGAAATAGCCTAGAACATTTATTTATAAATGTTACTTGAGATTTGTAGTTTTGTGCTTTATGATTTTAAATTTTAGAAATCTGGTAGAGTTTAAAATTGTTTTATAGAACTTTAGCACTTTTAGCTTGAATATCTGTAGCCATCTGGGCATAATTATCTGGCAGAGACATTAAATGTATATGTGAAAATCACATGAAAATGGAGTTTTTAAATTATGTTCCAAATAAGGACTCATAGGATCTGAATGTTAAGTCTTCCTCTATATTCGTGGTGAATTTTTAAGGTTTTTCCTTTCTTTTTTTTTTCTTTTTCTTTTTTTTTTTTTTTTTTTTTTTTTTTTTTTTTTTTTTTTTTTTTTTTTTTTTTGAGACAGTTCAGTAGAACAAGCAGGCTATGAAATCACAGAGTTCTGCCTGCCTCTGCTTCCCAAGTGCTGGGATCAAAGGCGTGAGCCATGCCCAGCTAAAAGATTTTTTCTTCACATTTATTTTTATTTTTTAACTAACTCTATGTCTGTCTGTCTGTCTGTCTGTCTGTCTCTCTCTCTAGTTTTTCAGAACAGGGTTTCTCTGTATAGCCCTGGCTGTCCTGGAACTCACTCTGTAGACCAGGTGGCCTGAACTCAGAATTCTGCCTGCCTCGGCCTCCCAAGTGCTCGGATTAAATTAAAGGCGTGTGCCACCACTGCCTGGCTTATTTTTACTTTTTTTTTTTTTTTTTTTTTGAGACAGGGTTTCTCTGTATAGCCTTGGCTGTCCTGGAACTCACTTTGTAGATCAGGCTGGCCTCGAACTCAGAAATCTGCCTGCCTCTGCCTCCCGAGTGCTGGGATTACAGGTGTGCACCACCATGCCCGGCTTTATTTTTACTTTTTAATTAAAAACATTTTATATATGGGTGTTTTTTCTTTGCATGTATGTCTGTACTGTATTACATACCTTGTGCCCACAGAAGCCAGAAGAGCTTGTTGGATCTTCTGCAACTAGAGTGTCAGACAGTTGTGAGAGGACATGTGGATACTGAGTCATCTCTCTAGATGGTTTTAATTTTTAATGTGCATGAGTGCGTGCACACGCTTGCATGTGATTTGTCTGTGTGTGTACATGTGAATGCATGACTCTGTGTGTGTGTATGTAAAGCTTGGCAAAAGAATTGATGATCCTGGGCTGGATACTCCCTCAGCTGTTAAGAGCTCTTACTGTTCTTCCAGAGGACATGGGTTCTATTCCCAGCATCCACATGGCAGCTCACAATATCTGTAACTGCAGTTCCAGAGGATACAATACCTCCTGGCTTCCCCTGTATCAGATACTCACATCAACATGCACGCAGGCTCTTAAGAGTCTTTTTCATCCCAAAGTCCGAGCATGCGAGGCAAATACTCTACCAACAGTCACAGCCAAGTAACTTTTTAAATTTCACTCCTGAGTCTAGAATTTCTTTTGATTTTACACACACACACACACACACACACACACACACACACACACACACACACGTGTATGTATGTATGTATGTATGTATGTATGTATGTATGTATGTATGTATGTAAATGGAGGGGTTGGGGATGAATCTCAGTAGGACACTTGCCTAACATGTATAGTTCTTAGATGTCCCTGGAACTTGCTGTG
Organism: Mus minutoides; assembly: GCA_902729485.2. Classification (NCBI taxonomy): domain Eukaryota; kingdom Metazoa; phylum Chordata; class Mammalia; order Rodentia; family Muridae; genus Mus; species Mus minutoides. The sequence goes on along the minus strand of LR749988.1, from coordinate 103 downwards.
TTGACCAGACCAGACTAGCCTTGAGGCGGTATGTTGTCATGTTGCCTGGACTAGCTTTAGCAGTCCCCCTTGCCACCAATAACCTAAACTGACCCTCTTCTCT
>LR751237.1:174855-191200 GCA_902729485.2 Mus minutoides | reverse complement strand
GTCCCAGGACCTTGACCTCTGAAATGAAAGAACTTGACCTCTCATGAAAGAACTAAGAATTTTATTTTCTGCCTTTTAAAATAATTGTCACTATGTAACTTTTACATAGTAACCCATTAAATTAACTAGACTAGGATTTAATTATCACAAACAAAACACTAAAGAATGACCAAAGGGAAATGTCTGATCTAAGAACTATTGGGTGTTATGAAGAAGTAGGAGAGATGAACTGTGTGGTTTCAGAGTTAGATTGACACACAGAGATCTCTCTGAAAGTGAATTGGTGTAAGTTCTCTGATGTCATGATAATAAAGCCAGAAACTAACTACTTTCTACAATATCATCATGCCATCTGTGTTCTCCCTTCAGAGTTTTGTAATTCTGATAATTCTAAGAGGTATGGCATCGCACAATATATAGTGTGAAGAATCTTCAGGGAAGTGACGCAGCAGGGTAAAGACTGAGCCTAAGCCAGAGACACTTCCTGGCCCAATAGCCTAGTCACTACATGACAAATGACTATTGTTTGGTGTAGTGGGTTGGTCTGGTGCTGCTATGCATTCAAATGCTAAATTCTGTACCCCAAGATCTGGTTGCTCAAAGACAAGGAGGATCATAACATATATCAGATTTGTTGTATAAACCTTGCACCCCAGTTAACCATGATTGGTTCATAAAGATGCTACAGCCTTGGCTTGGCAGAATAAAGGGAGTGGAGTGGGATTTCTGACCTTGGGTCTTAGGCAGGGGCAGTGAGAATAAAGGGGAAGAATGAAGCCACTGTGGGGTAGGTGGATCATAATTGCATGGCCATGAGGGCTGTCCTGTTGGAGAAGGAGACACCCAGCAGCATATGACAAGTGATATCTCAGAGTTACTGACAGGAAGTAGACAGAATAGCTTAGGAGGTTGATATCTGCACAGCTCTAGTACTTTAAGGTGTATTATAAACATAAAAGTTTTGTGACTTTTATTTGTGAATTAAATGATCTAAGGTGGGGTAAAATTCCCCAAATAATATTTACCACAACAGTACAGATCCCTTTTGTTCATGAATAGATTAAAGTACATATTTTTATGAGCTACTATTTCAAGATGTGCTCTAATTTTAGGTTTCAAGATTGTCATGGGGACATTTGAAGTAATAAATGCATTGGACTTTATAGAGTGCTCTCTTTAGTCAAAGTTTTCTTAGTCAGGATTACTATTGTCATGATAAAACACTGTGACCAAGGGCAAAAAGGGAAGGAAAGGGTTTGTTTATTTGGCTTACACTTCCATGCCACTGTTTATTGCTGGAGGAAGACAGGACAGGAACTCAAACAGGGCAAGAACCAGGAAGAAGGAGCTGATGTAGAGGCTACAGAGAGGAGCCATCTACTTTCTTGCTCTTTGCTTTGTTATAGAACTCAGGACCACTAGATGAAGCATAGGACCACCTGTGTCTGGGTCCTTCCGCATTAATCACTAATTAGGAAAATGTCCTACAGGCTTCTCTATTAGACATTTTCTCAACTGAAGCTCATCCCTCTCAGATGACTTCGGCTTACATCAAGTAGATGTAAAATTATCCAGTACAATAGTGCTAATTGCATTAGCTTTGTTATATACCATCTCCTTTAAGTTAACTCTGAGGTAAAATGCAGCTAATGTACTCAGAGGTTCAATCCAGTATCCATGATAGTATCCATACAGGCATGATGCAGCCGGAGCTGAGAGGTCTACATCTTCATCTGAAGGCTGCTAGAATACTGGCTTCCAGGCAGCTAGGATGAGGGTATTAAAGCCCACACCTACTGTGACATACCTACTCCAGCAAGGCCACACCTTCTCATAGTGCCACTCCCTGGGCAGAGCATACATAAACCATCACACTTGGGATGTACTTTACAATGATATTATAGAAGAAAGTGAAATCTCAGGGCTATAGAGATGGCTCAGCAGTTAAGACTGTTTAGGTTCAGTTCCTATTATCCATATATCCACTAAGAAAATGGTCAGTAAAGCCAATTCTAAGGCATCTAATGCCTTCTTCTGGCCTCCATGAACATTGCATGCACATGAAGCACAGGCATGTAGGCAAATCACCTATAAACATAACATAAAAATAAAACCTTAAGAAAATGTCTCAATGAACTACATATTGAGGCTACATCAAATAGATATTGAAAGTTAACTTTGTTGTTTAGTTAATGTGGTACATTTATTCCCAAATTGCAGGGACCCAAAGACCATCTGAGAGCCAATTCTGAAGGAAACACACAGGGCCTTTTATTACAAGCTAGCAAGCAAGGTCTCTCATCATCCCTTTATAGGAGGTCAGAATGAGAGCCGCGAGTCTAGGGGTGTAGAGTATTTATTGTAGTTACAGCAAGTTTTGGGGAATTTCTGTATGGGTCATCAAGTTATTATTTTAAGAACTGCACTTCTGGCATAATCTGCAGAAAATGAACATGGTCAAAACCACCTGACAAATAGGATGGTAAAGTTATCTATTCTCTGCGGGATGTCTTAGTTTATCTCCATGTACCTTATTAACCCTGCAGTTATATCCTGACTGGCTGTTGCTGGGGGTGGGGAGTTGTCATAGAATGATTGCTCAAGTGAACTTTGTGATTTTTCTTCCCAGAATTGGAGTTTAGACCCTGGATTCATGTAAAATGGAATTTCTGCACAAACAGGTTTGTTTTTGCCTTACAGTACTATAGATTGAACCTAGGATCTTTTGAATGCCAACACTATTGTTTACTAATACTCTTGCTGCTGCTGCTGCTGCTATTAATATTATAATTACCTTACTATTATTTTTTTTTTCTAAAATACAAAATTAAAGCCTTTTAGATTATTAGAAAACTAATACAGACTCTGTCAGGTTCAAATTCTTGAGATTAGACAATGGCCAGCATTCTTCAAGAACTTGTGAAGTCATGTCTCCTCTACCAAAGGAGGAATTTCCTTATCATTGGCAGAAAGGACAAATGGCTATCTGTGGCATCTACTATCATACCAAAGCACATGCAGGTCTCCTGAGTATCACAGATTCCTGCTACCAATTTTGGAGTTCCTGCTAACATCCTGGCTTTTCTCACATGATCCCTATTTTAATCCTCTCCAGATCATTTTTTTTTCTCCCCAGCTAAGCATTTCTCCTCTAATCCTGTTATATTGGCTATGCTTGCTCCCCTTTGTCGTCCTCTCTTAGTCCTCTCTTTATGCCTCCCTTTTGCTCCCAACCTCAATCCTCTCTTTGTCTTCTTCTCTCACTATCTCACACTCTCTTTCATAGCCAAATCCAGTCTGCTGGCTACGGTCAGTCTAGTATTTTCTCTCTCTGCTTTAGACCCTTCCAGATGGCTCTTGATGTATTATCTCATATTTATAACAAAAACCTGCTTAACCATACCTTGGAACAACCATGTTGTCAGTCTAGACATCTGGTGCTGAGACATTCAGTCATATAATGTCATTTGTCCTTTATTACTTCTAGTCCATAAAATTCTAAACAAATATTTGTTTAATTTTCTAATATTTATTTGTAGTTAAACAGTTAAATGCCACCTTGGGAAAAATAGATTGGTCATAAATGAGATGATTTCTTGGAAATGAGGTAGTTTTTTAATTGTGAAAGTCTGTTGAAATTTCAAATGTCGAAAAAAAACCCACGAAAACAAATAACAAAACAAAGCAAAACTTAAAACCAAAACCAAAACTTTTTGAGAATTTTAAAAGTAAAACAGCCTACCAATTCATTCCATGAAGCCATTTAAGTTCAAACATCAAACATAAATCAACTTGCAATCCATTCAATCTCAAACTCAACATAATCTAATTGCTATCTAATTTTAAAATGTTTTCATTATGTTCTCAAGGTAAATCTCTCACATGCCCTTGGTGATATGATAATATAAGGAATATTTATCTGTTCATTTTACATATCTAAAATTTAATGTGTTATTCATCACTTAGAATGCTGTTTTTTAATTAAATTTTTATGAATTTCATATGGAAATACAATATTTACATTATTTCTGTGCTTCCAGCTACCCCGTCCAACTCTTTCAGCATACCTCCTCAGTCTGAAGTTCAAGATGTTTTGTATTTTATTGTTACACAAATTATATATGCATATATACATGTGTGTGTGTGTGTATGTGTGTGTGTGTGTAATCAACAGAGTCCATTTAGTGTTGCTTTTAAGTATACACATTTATGTCTAACCACTTCATATTAGGTAACCTATCCAGGGCCTTCCATTTTTGACAGTCATTGATTGCTTGAAGCTCCTCAGTAGTAGATGTTCAAATTTTTTAATTATCTGCACTGACCTGTTGTCATCTGGATCTTGTTTAGTCAGTCAACCGTAAAAGCCACACCACATGCAAAAGTCAAATATGTGTCTGAGTTTTCTAGGAAAAAGAACAAGGACACTGAAGAGTGGACTGGAGGCTGTTATCACCAAATGATGGCAATAGAGAAAGTGGGACAGCCAGGATCGAGGACAAGATCATATCTAATAAAACAATTACCTAACCATTCAGTAAGTTTTATTTTCTTTCTTGCTTACAACTTCCTCAAATCCTTTCTAAAATGTTCTAATCTAAAAATCTTTCAAGGTCCATTTGTGCTGCAGTATAAGTTGCTCAACCTTCAAATGAGAAGATTCTCTTCTCCCAAGGACATCATTGATGCTGTCTGGAGCTGCACACTAGTGGAGTCATTCCTGTATCAGATTTGTCCCATTTTTTTCTCACACAGGCTACATATCCCAGCTTCACTCTCTGACCAATACTCTGGTCATGACAGATCTCTGAAGGATTTTCATTTTCCCCAAATTCACAATGAGCCAGGATTATGTCACCTTTTCCATGAGATTCTAGTCATCTTGATACATTTCTCCAATTTGCTTAGCCTATGATACGCCTGCCTGTTCATGGGTATAATACCCCAAGATAATGAAAGAAAGTATTGGTTATTTATTTACTGCTTAATAAACAACAGAATATCTTTCACACATTAGATATGATTAAAGATATTTCTTTAAAAGTGGGTTCATCACAGAACTGGCAAGTTGTCCAAAAATTCTCCCTGTCTACTATTACATGATTTTTATGCTTGTTTAGAATGAATTTAGAATGCATTTCCTTATCACTAGTTTATTTTATCTCATCAGTCCCTGTTATAGGGAGTTTAATGAACAAATGGGACACAGGGACAGAATGATTATGTGACTAATATAACGAGACTGTCAGTTCCACAAATTTACGAAAATGCTGGTTATAAAAACGTCAATGAGTTTCCTCATTTATTGTGCCCACTCAGAAACTCTAAAATCCTGTGCAAATATTAGTAGGAGGCAACAAATGCATGTGAAGACACGTACCTTACTTGTTCTCTGACATATGGTCATGCTTTGGTGTCTGTTTGTCTGTCTGTCTGTTTGCTCATTTTGGTCTTTTTTCTTCATATGCATTTATATGTATTCCCTTGGGGTTGTTGAGTCCAAGAGTCCTGACAAATTTCTTAGCCCCTAGATACATATTCTCCTTTGTCGCAAATCCCAGATTCTCACAGGAACTACTACCATCACCAGTGAGTATTATAAACATCATCCACATTTCAAAATAACTTGCTGGTGTTAGGTTTTGTGTGGGAAAATATTTTTTCTTTCACAGTTGGAAGATTTGGTACTATACTTGCTGGTTCTTTACAGAGTTATAGGACTTTTACTTCAGCACTTTGCAATATTTGAAATTAATAACTCATCTGGAAACAGGCTTTATTTATCTCTTCAAATAATTGAAGACAATAGTGTTGCAGACTCAGGCAAGAAGAAAAAATCCATGCAACTGACATTGTTTCTGATCTCAAGCACTGCTTTCCTGGATGAGGTACAGCTGAATTTGCCTGTGACTGTGCCTTGACAGTTGAGACATTGTTTTTATCCTTCAGAGCATATGGAAGCCACATGCTGCTTTTCCCAGTGGGAGAAGTAATAAATGGTTAAGTGTGGTCATGATTCCAAAAGTATCTGTTAGTCTTACAAAAATCTACGAACTTTCTGACACAATGTTTATCTTCTACTTTGCCACACATTTGAACACCACAGGAAGCTTGCATAGCATGTGAGATATGGCCACTACTTCAGCAATGGCTTATCATGTCTAAGGATGAGTTCTCTCACTTGTCTTCACTGTGATCAACATTTTATACCTGGCCACAAGTGAACCGGAGTGAAGGCTTTTTAAACACATCCGTTTGTACATTTAACTTAATACAACTTTCTATGGACATTTATGAAATTAATACTCTTTACAATAACTTAAAACTCAATTCTCAATGATTAAATGTATGACAAAACTTGTATTTTTTTCAGGAAGTAAAATAATCTCTCATCAGATCAGATCAGCCCTTTCATAGATCAACTATAACCTCAAATAAAATAAGTGAATAAAACCCTTGCTTTAGATCTCTAGAGATTAAAGGCAAGGGTGGTCTTGGACATTTCACAGAAAAAAAAAATAATGTCATGGAGGATTCATGTGCTAGAGCAGGATTACAGCATATTTTGGAGCCAAAGAACTCTATGATTCAAAGTTACCTCTGACCTAGTTTCTGGCAATATCTTTATGAAACCTTGTAAGCCCTATTTCATGGGTAGCACATAGGGGAGAGTAATGTACCAGGCCCAATAAGTAACAAAGCCAGAATCTATGCACAGGATATTCCTTGCTTCATTTCTCCACAAGAATAATGCAAATGCATCACTCTAGCAGTGCATCTTACATGGAGGGTGGCCTACATGCTATGAAAGGCAATGTGAAATAATATGCCATCTTTAGAAACCAGGTTTTTTTTTTTTTTTTAAAATCACCATTTTCCCAACTAGTGATAATATCCCAGCAAATTTTCTAGCTTAAACTTGGAGCTGCAACCATCTAATTAAAATTAAATGAAATAAAGAAAGTCAACAAAATTAGGTCTTCTAATTAAGTATTATTTATCTGATGAGTGTGTGGGGAAAGGTGGCTATGGATTTTGCTGGAAATCTCACAAGTACCGGGCTTTCTGAGCCATTTGGAAGGATTGCATCACTAAAGACCCAAGCTTTACACCATTGGTACTTATTTAGGAAACAACCTTCTATTTAGACAGAGAATGTATTCTCAAGTTTTGTGTATCTTGTGAAAATGTCCTTCCTGATTTCCACCCTCTAAGACAAAGTTCAAAACTACTAAAGAATTTTGTATTCAGCCTGTTCATATGGACTTGCTGTGATAAGAGACTAATCTTGAACCCATTCTCACGTGGTCTTTGAGTCTTCTTCTCTAAAACTGTGACAGCAGATTTCACTGAGCTAAATCATATGCTAATCTTCAAAGTCAATATTGTCACATATGATTGAAAATTGACACAAAAGCATTATTCCTGCCGTTGTGGTGTGCTGAGTTTGTATAAGGTCATGGTCTCTGAAATTCAGCTATGCAACTCTAAGCAACCACTAAGCTCCATATTTTTGTTTTGTTTTGATTACCCCCACTGGTTTTTCTGAGAGTTCATCAACTTAATATATACAAAATAACAGCCTGGTGTGAGTGCAGAGCTGTCATTAGGTTAAATAGCTAGCATGAAATTTGGTGCCAAAAATGTCTTTCTCTCTAAGGTTCTAAAAAACAAAGTTCTCATAGAAATCTAAAAATATAGACAAAAGAATAGAACACTTGGTTTGTAACTAATAAACATAGATTAGGAAGTGGCCTTGACTCAACAACCAGAGTAGAGTTTTTACACTGTTTTGCAACTGTGAATCTAGTCAGAGACATTGTAGCTGGAACACCCCAGGCACTAATGGTTCCCAGGTCTCTTACATTGGAGTAGACCCAAATAGAAGACTATCCCAGAACGGTAGGGAGGTCTGAGTGAAAACAGATTTGGTTTTATCCATGTGCATATTTTGTATTGCTGTGTCTGATCTGATATTTTCAATACTTAAAGAGCTCACATTCCTAACTGAAGGACTGACTATATCTCCTGCCCATGCTATTTGAAAGGAGAGAGGCGCCCGCCATCTTTCCTCTGAGCCCAGCGGACACAGCTAGGGCCTGTCCTGCACTTCACACACCCCAGGACTTTAAGATTGCATCAGGGTTACATGTGAGTGGAGTGCAGAGGTGGTGTTGGGAGCAGTGGGCCAGCAGTAGCCAGTAGGGGCAGGATCTGAGAACTCTGCCCCACCTGAGGCTGGGCCTCTCCCAGCCAGAACACCCTCCACCACGCCATCTTTCCTCTGAGCCCAGAAACTCCCAGGACTTTAAGATCACATCAGGAGCTCAGGGCTGGGGCCTCAGGCACTGTGCACTCTCTTAGGCTCTTTCAGGACCCTCCAAGCTATCTGGAGACCTAAAGTGAGCAGGGGGACACAGCCTCTGTTCTAGCCCAATCTCGTGGAACCTGAGACACCAGCCAGGAGATTGATAGTGGCCCAGGGCAGAACAGCCCCTCCCTTCCGGTCTGGTCCAGCCCACCCAGCACCAGCTCCGGTCTCGGGCCACAGGGGCTGTGCACTCTCCTCGGCTCTTTCTGGACTCCCCAAGCTATCTTGGGACCTGAGGTGAGCAGGGGAACACAGCCTCTGTTCTGGCCCAATCTCGTGGAAATTGAGACATCAGCCAGGAGATTGATAAAGGCCCAGGGCAGAACAGCAGGTCCTTTCTGGTCTGTACCAATGCCAGGTCTCCTCAGGCAGAGATGGCAGGAGGCAAGCATAAGAACAGAAGCAACAGAATCCAAGGGTACTTGGCATCACCAGATCCAAACTCACCCACCACATCAAGTCCTAGATACAACAGCACATCAGAAAAGCAGGACATGGATATAAAGTCACTGGTCATGATGATGATGGAGGACTATAAGAAGGAAATACAGGAAAACACAGATAAACAACTAGAAGCATTTAAAGAGGAAAAACTTAGAGAGTTACAGGAAAACACAGATAAACAACTTGAAGCATTTAAAGAGGAAATACTTAGAGAGTTACAGGAAAACAATACCAAACAGGTGATGGAATTGAACAAAACCATCCAGGACCTAAGAATGGAAGTAGAAACAATTAAGAAAAATCAAAAGGAGATAACCCTGGAGATAGAAACCATAGGAAAGAAATCAGGAACCATAGATATGAGCGTCAGCAACAGAATACAAGAGATGGAAGAGAGAATCTCAGGCACAGAAGATTCTATAGGGAGCATAGACAAGACAATCAAAGAAAATGCTAAATGCAAAAAGATCCTAACACAAAATATCCAGGAAATCCAGGACACAATGAGAAGGCCAAACTTAAGGATAATAGGAGTAGATGAGAAGGAAGACTATCAAACTAAAGACTATCAAACTATTTCAACAAAATAATAGAAGAAAACTTTCCATACCTAAGAATGAGATGCCCAGAAACATACAAGAAGCCTATAGAACTCCAAATAGGCTGGACCAGAAAAGAAATTCCTCCTGACACATAATAATCAGAACAACAAATGTACTAAATAAAGACAGAATATTAAAGGCAGTAAGGGAAAAAGGTCAAGTAACATATAAGGGCAGGCCTATCAGAATTACTCCAGACTTCTCACCAGAGACTATGAAAGCCAGAAGATCATGGACAGAGATTATACAGACACTAAGAGAACACAAATGCCAGCCCAGGCTACTATACCCAGCAAAACTTTTATTTACCATAGACTGAGAAACCAAAGTATTCCACGACAAATTCAAATTCACACAATATCTTTCCACAAATCCAGCCCTTCAAAGGATAATAACAGAAAAACACCTATACAAGGACAGAAACTCTGCCCTAGAGAAAGCAAGAAAGTAATCCTTCAACAAACCTAAAAGAAGACAGCCACAAGAACAGAATCCCAACTCTAAAAACAAAAATGACAGGAAGTAACAATTACTGTTCCTTAATATCGCTTAATATCAATGGACTCTATTCTCCGATAAAAAGGCATAGACTATCAGACTGGCTACACAAACAAGACCCGACATTTTGTTGTCTACAAGAAACACACCTCAGGAAAAATGACAGACACCACCTCAGAGTGAAAGGCTGAAAAACAATATTCCAAGCAAATGGCCTGAATTAAAAAGCTGGGGTAGCCATTCTAATATTGAATTAAATAGACTTTCAACTCAAAATTATCAAAAGAGACAAAGAGGGGCACTTCATACTCATCAAAGGCAAAATCTTCCAAGAGGAAGTTTCAATTCTGAATATCTATGCTCCAAATGCAAGGGCAGCCACTTTCATTAAAGAAACTTTAGTAAAGCTTAAAACACACATTGCACCTCACACAATAATAGTGGGAGACTTCAACACGCCACTCTCATCAATGGACAGATCCTGGAAACAGAAACTAAACAGAGACTCAGTCGAACTAACGGAAGCTATGAAACAAATGGACTTAACAGATATCTACAGAATATTTCATCCTAAAACAAAAGGATATAACTTTTTCTCAGCAACTCATGGCACCTTCTCCAAAATTGATCACATAATTGGCCACAAAACAGCCCTCAACATATTCAAAAATATTGAAATTGTCCCATGCATCCTATCAGATCACGATGGACTAAGGCTGCTCTTCAATAACAACATAAGTAGCAGAACACCATCATTCTCTTGGAACCTGAACAACACTCTACTCAATGATACTTTGGTCAAGGAAGGAATAAAGAAAGAAATTAAAGACTTTCTAGAGTTTAATGAAAATGAAGCCACAACATACCCAAATTTATGGGACACAATGAAAGCATTCCTGAGAGGTAAATTCATAGCTCTGAGTTCCTAAAAAAAAAAAAAAAAAAAAAGAGAGAGCCTACACCAGTTGCTTGGCAGCACATCTGCAAGCTCTAGAACAAATGGAAGCAAAGTCACCTAAGAGGAGTAGATGGCAGGAAATAATCAAACTCAGGGGTGAAATCAACCATGTGGAAACAAAAAGAACTATCCAAAGAATCAATCAAACCAGGAGCTGGTTCTTTGAAAAAGTCAACAAGATATACAAACCCTTGGCTAGACTCACTAGAGGGCACAGGGATAGCATCCGAATCAACAAAATCAGAAATGAAAAGGGAGACATAACAACAGATCCGGAGGAAATCCAAAACACCATCAGATCCTTCTACAAAAGGTTATATTCAAAAAAATTGGAAAATCTGGATGAAATGGATAACTTCCTAGACAGATACCAAGTTCCAAAGTTAAACCAGGATCAGATTAATGACCTAAACAGCCCTATATCTCCTAAAGAAATAGAAGCAGTCATTAATAGTCTCCCAACCAAAAAAAAGCCCAGGACCAGATGGGTTTAGTGCAGAGTTCTCTCAGACCTTCAAAGAAGACCTAGTTCCAGTTCTTCTCAAAGTATTCAACAAAATAGAATCTGAAGGTACACTACCCAATTCATTCTATGAAGCCACAATTACTCTGATACCTAAACCACATAAAGACACAACAAACATAGAGAACTTCAGACCAATTTCCCTTAAGAATATCGACGCAAAAATACTCAACAAAATTCTAGCCAACCGAATCCAAGAACACATCAAAACGATCATCCATCATGACCAAGTAGGCTTTATCCCAGGAATGCAGGGATGGTTTAATATATGAAAATCCATCAAAGTAATACACTATATAAACAAACTCAAAGATAAAGACCACATGATCATCTCCTTAGATGCTGAGAAAGCATTTGACAAAATCCAACACCCATTCATGATAAAGGTCTTGGAAAGATCAGGAATTCAAGGCCCTTACCTAAACATGATAAAAGCAATCTACAGCAAACCAGTAGCTAACATCAAAGTAAATGGAGAAAAGCTGGAAGCAATCCCACTAAAATCAGGGACTAAACAAGGCTGCCCACTTTCTCCCTACCTATTCAATATAGTACTTGAAATCCTAGCCAGAGCGATTCGACAACAAAAAAAGGTCAAGGAGATAAAAATTGGAAAGGAAGAACTCAAATTATCACTATTTGCAGATGATATGATAGTATATATAAGTGACCCCAAAAACTCCACCAGAGAACTCCTAAACCTGATAAACAGCTTTAGTGCAGTAGCTGGATATAGAATTAACTCAAACAAATCGATGGCCTTTCTCTATACAAAGGATAAACTGGCTGAGAAAGAGATCAGGGAAACATCACCCTTCACAATAGTCACTAACAATATAAAATATCTTGGTGTGACTCTTACGAAGGAAGTGAAAGATTTGTATGACAAGAACTTCAAGTCTCTGAAGAAAGAAATTGAGGAAGATCTCAGAAGATGGAAGGATCTCCCATGCTCAAGGATTGGCAGAATCAATATAGTAAAAATGGCTATTGTGCCAAAAGCTATCTACAGATTCAATGCAATCCCCATCAAAATTCCAACTCAATTCTTCAAGGATCTAGAAAAGACAATTAGCAAGTTCATCTGGAATATCAAAAAACTGAGACTAGCGAAAACTCTTCTCAACAATAAAAGAACCTCTGGTGGAATCACCATGCCTGACCTCAACCTGTACTACAGAGCAATCGTAACAAAAAATGCATGGTACTGGTACAGCAACAGACAGGTAGATCAATGGAATAGGATCGAAGACCCAGAAATGAATCCACACACCTATGGTCACCTGATCTTTGACAAGGGAGCTAAAACTATCCAATGGAAAAAAAAGACAGCCTTTTCAACAAATGGTGCTGTCACAACTGGCAGCTATCATGTAGAAGACTGGGAATTGATCCATTCTTATCTCCTTGTACTAAGGTCAAGTCTAAGTGGTTGAAGGACCTCCACATAAAACCAGTGACACTGGAACTTATAGAGGAGAAAGTGGGGAAAAGCCTCGATGATATGGGCATGGGGAAAAATTCCTGAACAAAACAGCAAAGGCTTGTGCTGTAAGATCAAGAATTGACAAATGGGACCTCATAAAGTTGCAAAACTTCTGTAAGACAAAAGATACTGTCAACAGGACAAAAGGGCCACCAACCGATTGGGAAAGGATCTTTACCAACCTAAATCAGATAGGGGACTGATATCCAATATATATAAAGAACTTAAGAAGGTGGACACCAGAAAATCAAATATCCCCATTAAAAAGTGGGGCACAGAGTTAAACAAAGAATTCTCAACTGAGGAATACCAAATGGCTGAGAAGCACTTGAAAAAATGTTCAACATCCTTAATCATCAGGGAAATGCAGATCAAAACAACCCTGAGATGCCACCTCACACCAGTAAGAATGGCTAAGATCAAAAATTCAGGTGACAACAGATGCTGGCGTGGATGTGGAGAAAAGGGAACACTCCTCCATTGTTGATGGGAATGCAAGCTGGTTCAACCACTCTGGAAATCAATCTGGCGGTTCCTCAGATAATTGGACATAGTACTACCAGAAGATCCTGCAATACTTCTACTGGGCATATATCCAGAAGATATTACATCTGGTAACAAGGACACATGTTCCACTATGTTCATAGCAGCCTTATTCATAATAGCCAGAAACTGGAAAAAACCCAGATGTCCCTCAACAGAGGAATGAATACAAATAATTTGGTATATTTACACAATGGAGTACTACTCAGCTATTAAAAACAATAAATATATGAAATTCCTAGGCAAATGGATGGATCTGGAGGCCATCATCCTGAGTGAAGTAACCCATTCACAAAAGAACTCACATGACATGTACTCACTGATATGTGGATATTAGCCCAGAAACCTAGACTACCCAAGATACAATTTACTAAACACATGATACTCAAGAAGAAGGAAGATCAAAATGTGGACACGTCACCCCTTCCTAGAATTAAGAACAAAGCACACATTGAAAGAGTTAAAGAGATCATGTGTGAAGCTGACTCCAAAGGATGGACTCAATGACTGCGGCTGCCAGGGATCCATCCCACAATCAGCCACCAAACATAGACACTATAGCATATGCCAGCAAGATAGTGCTGAAAGAGCCCGGATATAGCTAGCTGTCTTGGGGGAAACTATACCAATGCCTGGGAAACATGGAAGTGGAAGCTCACAGTCAGCTATTAGATGGAACACAGGGTTCCCAAGGAAGAAGGAGCTAGAGAAAGTACCCAAGGAGCTGAAGGGGTCTTCAACCCTCTAGGTGGAAGAATAACCATGAACTAACTAGTACCCCCTGAGCTCATGTCTCTAGCTGCATATATAGAAGAGGATGGCCTAATTGGCCATCAGTGGGAAGAGAGGTCCCTTGGTCATGCAGACTTTATATGCCCCAATACAGGGGAACGCCAGGGCCAAGAAGTGGGAGCGGGTGGGTAGGGGAGCAGGGCCGGGAGGGGGCAGGGTATAGGGAACTTTCTGGATAACACTTGAAATGTAAATGAAGAAAATATCTAATAAAAGTTGAAGAAAAAAAAAGTTAAACACTCCCTTCCCCCCCCCCCCAAAAAAAAAAAGAAAGGAGAGAGGCTGGAAAGAGAACATTCTGTACTCCATTACCAGGGTGAATGTACATGGATGGACTTAGTTGGACAAGCCCTTCTCATTGCTCCTCATTATTCCTGTGTTTGTTCTGTATGCCCATCTCAGCTGGTTTGCCTGCCTGCCTATGGCAATGAATAGGGCACTATTTTAAATGTTTCATATCAAAGAATAAGAATCTGAGAAACAAAGGAATTTCAACTCCCCTTGAAATTCAGGCAATAATTCTTTTCTGGGTACCTTATATTTCTTGAAAAAGAGAGTCCCTTAGTAAACATTGGAATAGGTAAGTAGTTTTGGTACAAATAATAAAAACATAATTTGGGGAAGCAAAATTATTTTTCTTGGGTAGGCTTGTGATAAGGAAATGGGAGGTTATGAAGAGACAAAATTTTGTCTTCACTAGTGTGTGTGTTGTATGGGGGTATGTGTGTCTCTTTATGTGTGTGTGTGGTCTGTCTCTGTGTGTGTCTGTATGTGTCTCTCTGTGTGTGTGGTATGTGTCTCTGTGTGTATGGTGTGTGTGTGTGTGTGTGTGTGTGTGTGTGTGTGTCTGTCTGTCTGTCTGTCTGTCTTTGTGTTGGGATCTATTTTAAGACCTCATTCAGGCTAAGCACACATTCTCCCAAGGCAATAGTGAAAAACAGCTTTGTCTTTTTTTTTTTTTTTCCTGAAAGTAATTGCAGGAACTGGTTTTGAAACTTCTATGAGGGAATAAAACAGGAAACTTGAATAGACAGGTAACTTAGAAATAAAAACGGGCAAGATAAAGAATGACCATGAGATTTTTTTTTTTTTTTATAGCACTTAGTTGGAATTCAAGGTGGTATGGGAGTTACCTTATCTGTTTAAGCTTATTTTCTTCTAGGGGGACTAATGATTCTGCTAATGGTTTAGTGAATAAAATTTAGCAACATTTCATATAAAAATGTCTGACAACACATGAAAAATTATTTAAAAGGTTTCAAGAGTAACAACACAGTCAAAAAGTGAGTATAAATCTAAGTAGAGAGAAAATACTCAGACAGAAAAGGAGCTAAGAAGCATTCTCATATTTTCAAAATACTTGAGTCTTTTAACATGGGGGCCAGACTCTCTCAGGAAAATGAGCCAACAAACTTGAAGCTAATTGTTTCTGGCCACATATTCGCTAGTTTCTGATATTAATATTTTTGTTTTATTTTTATGATTTACTCAATTTGTATATGTGTGCCGGCTTGATTGTGTGTGTACCACATGCTTTCAAGTAAGTTCTCCAGTAGTCCAGACTGGGACCTCTAACTCCATGGAGCTGGAATGACAGGAACTGTTTTGAAGTTACCAGGTGTTCATCAGTCGGAATGCTGAGAGCTGAGTCTAAACGTCTGCAAGAGCAATAGTTAAGACCAGGGCTCTTAACTATTAAGCTTTAGCCCCAGTGATGTGTTTTAAGTTCAGTGTTTAAAGGAGATGGAAACAGAAGCGACTTTTACTCTTTGTCCATGCACTAGGCATCAGGTTGTGACATCATACTTCTAGGTAGCACAACCATCACAGAAACAATGGACTCAGTTTGGGGTGCTATATTTTGCTATGAGTTTCTAACAACTTTTGAGTTCTGTAATGGTGGAATTTATGAACCCATCTTCGGCACATTTTTTTTTTTTTCCAGTATTTGAGTAAACTTCCTGTGGAATTTAATCATGGCCAAATTTCCTGACAACCAAATTAGAATATACTAATTTTCTTTGCATAACACTGAATATTCTACTAACCTATACTAATATTGGTTTTGCTATAGCTCATCTAATAATACAGATGAATCACAATAAATGATAAATGCAAAGAAACTAAT